>PVJX010010336.1:0-45495 GCA_004027295.1 Dolichotis patagonum | reverse complement strand
GAAGAAAGCAGCAATTCTTTAGAAGATGAGTAATTGCCTCTAAAATTTAATAAACTTACTGTGCGTCTCCTCAGTCACCGCCGTGGCCTGGGGTGCTCATGGGAGCCATCGCTGGGAAACGCTACTTCAGGTCAAGGCATCTGAGAGCCAGGGCATCCTACGGTTTCGACAGCGGTTGCTTCATCATTACTGGGTTCATAGCGCCCCCTAGTGGCTACTGTCGCTCTAATTGACCGTGGAATTCCTGGGTTTGGCTGAACTATAACCCCACTCCCTGTCACAGCTTCTCAGCTGTCCTCTGCATTTTTATGTCATTTTGTGTTTGTTTCTCAAACACCTGGTGAGGCTTTCTGAGAACAAGGGATAAGGGACGGAAGTCTGAATTTAGTATTAGGAGTTTGGGTTCCAGGCACTTCCCCAGACTAAACATGCCTTGCCCTTCTCTTGGCCTCTGTCTCTCTGTCCTGAGAGGTGGTAAATGACTCCCAGCCCTCCTTGAAGCACAATAATGCAGTATGGCCAAGGCTGAGCTTTGAGAAGGGTTTCCTGCAGGCAACTGGGGCCAGCAGATGCTATGCTGGCTAGTGGACTTGGGGTGACATCTGCGTTAAGAACAGGAGACATGTCATGTTGCCTCTGTGGGCTCTAGGTTTTGATTAGTAACATGGAGATGATACTGCTCATGGCTGTCTCTGGGGCTAGGAGGGGCATACACAGCCAGGACTCAGCGCCTGGCACATTCATTACCATGCTGTTTGTGGCAGGGACTCCTTCCGCTAATGCCGCTGTGGCCTTCCAGCAACTGGTCCATGAGATGGATCTGCAGGAGCATGTGTCTCTGTAGACCTCAGCAGGAACACTGGCAGGAATAGCGCCTTGGTGCTTGCTTTGCATTTGGGAAGAATCCAGGATGACTCATCCACCTCAGTTTTTAGTGGCAGTCACTTCTGCCACAGGAGCCAGGGGCCATCTCCAGCCACATGTTGTCATTATAGCCTGCCTGTGGCTTGGGATGGGGACCAGAGGCAATGGTACCGAAAACCGTATCTGCCTCAGTGGCCTAGGCACTGGAGTTAATGATCTTTCCTGGCTTTTTACGGCAGATTCTGCTTCCTGTACTGGAGAGGAGCCAGGCCTTTTCCTGTTCTGCATATCCGTTCTGCCCTCTCTGGTCCTCGCTCTGCTCCTTCTGTTGGGGATCACATAGTGCTTCCTGCATCTCCACTGTCCTTACCAGGAACTCATGCTCCTTGTGTGACAGCCATGGTGCTGTGCCCCCTTTACAGATGGGCACGATGGTACTGCTGTGGTTAGCAGCAGCCGCTGGCAAGCAGGGCTCAGAAGGGACCAAGTCAGGGCTCTGGCTGCACACTCACCAGGGATGGTCGGGCCAGATGCAGTACGGGCCCCAGGGGTGCACTTTACCTTCGGCCATCACCCACTCTGTTCTATTGGGGGTCATTCTCCCTCCCTCAGCAGTCACCCACCAAGTTCTGTTAGAGGACAGAGCCCCACAGGCCTCTCACTTTTTTACATTTTTTACAAGCAAAGGTATTGTCTGCTCTTTGTTCCATGCTGTCTTGCATTGCAAATACCCTTTGAAAAGACTGGCAAGCAGAAACACTGAAACACACCCAGAATATGGAGGCGGATGCATTTATGTCAGTGGGCACTGATCGGGATCATTCCCAGAATATGAGGGCCTGATCTTTGGGGGTCTAGGGTTTTATATGATGCACTCAAAGGACATACAAAGGTGAGACAGAACAGCCTGGCTGTTCTTCTGATTAGCTAGCAGGGCGAGTTAATTGGTTATAAGGATAGATTAATACTTAAAACAATCAGATATTCTGTATGTTCAGTTTTGCTGTCATGGTTATAGGAGTCAAGAAAGTAATTACAAAGCCATGAAGCTTTGTACAGAGCTAGGAAGTTCCAAAAGAATAAACTTTTAAAAAGAACAATTTTTTTGTACAAGTTTTCCTTTTCATTTCCCCCTTGTGTTGGTTACTTTTTTCTTGTTGCTGGAACAAAATAATGGACCCTCAAAGTTAAAGGATGAAAGGTTTATTTAGCTCACAGTTTGTGGAGGTTTCAGCCCATGATCAGCTGCTCCAAGGCAGAGTGGCACATGCAGAGGGAAACCACTCATAGTGCTGGAAAACAGCAAAGGCAACAAGAACACAAAGGGAGAAGTGTGAGAAAAGACTCTTTGTGTCCCTTCTATTATGTGTAGGCTTCCCAGCCAAGATGGGTGTAGCACTCACACCCATAATCCTAGCACTGGGCCATAATTAATCACAAACTCTAGAAGTTCACCTCCAGGACTGCATGAGGCTTTTGGAGGGCATCCAGACACAAACTATAACACCCCACTTGTCTTTACTCAGAAAAATCTTCACTGCTGGGGTTGTTCTTTTTATTTAAAGCTGTATAAGAAGCAGCAGCTCTTAACTTGTGTAATCCAATTAACCAGGTAGGGCCCTGTCAGAAGAATTAACGTAAGGGTTGTCAAGAGTCCCAAAAATGGTTTCAGTCATGGTCTCAAGTCAGGTAGACCTTGGAATTAAACAGACTCACAATCCAGACCCTAACATTAAATGTTAGCACATTAGTAACAACAAATATTTGCTGAGTATAACTGGCTGCCCTAGGCTTTTTAGATGAGAAAGACGGTTTAAAACAAGTCTGAGTAACAAAACCATATAAAGAGTAATGAAAAGAGCCTTGCCTGTGGCAACTGTTCACAAGGCCAAGGCAAAGTTTATGGTCAGGAAGAGGACAGGGAGCAAGAGCTAACCTGGATAACATAACATCAAGCACATATGGGAGAGGCCTGGGACAAGCAGTCACACTAGGGATCCTGGGATGCTGTCCTTAAGCTTCAGCCATGTGTTGACCTGTGGGCATCTGGAGTGACAGGAGCAAGGCTTTGAGTGTGTTGTCCATTTAGAGTGGGCCCCAGAGGAGCTATCCAGGTAGATTTTTCAGCAGATCTAAGGCTGGATTTCTGAAACTTGTAGTTAATATGTAACTAGGTTATATGTGTGTGCAGGAATGTCTACAGATAAAGCTGGCCTTTTAACTGATTACAAGCTATATGTAATTTCGGTTTAATCTAGTGTTTGAGTTACCTTTGCTACAGATGCAGGCCTATTGTTACTGCCAGTAATCAAGGGTAGGCCATACCTAGGAATTATTTTTTGACAGCAGGACCCTACCAGCTTTTTACTCAGTGCAGTAGGAAATGGGGGAAGTCAGGGCTGGTGACACACATGCTAATGCCTGAGCTGCATTCAGGGGTATGGGTGCCAACACAGTGGCTTGAACTTGCAGAACAAATGGTAGGGAAGGTCTTGCTCTGGTCTTTAGAGAATACCAGGTAAAGTTACTCTGGCTGGGGTTGGTGTTTCAGTCAGTTGGTTCCCCGGAGGAGGCATAAGTCTCTGGACTAGAGTATTTTGCATCATTGGTGGCAAGTTTCCAAACAGCAGTTTGTTATGCAGGTCATCCCTAGAGGAGAGTTTTAGCTGAAATAGTTTTGTCCAAGGTAGCAGAGCTAATTCCAACTGTAAATAGGGTGTATTCAGCATCTACTGGGGGGGTCCAGTTTTTAGAACAGGTCATCTCAGTACGACATGAGGCAGTGGACAGCTAGGTCGCGGTTTAAGCTGAGGCAGCCCTTAGCTACCGAATCCAAGTATTTGAATTCAAGGATCTATATTTTGTAGAAACCAACAGCTCTAAGAAATTTATGGAGTTTTTTTACAACCAGTTTCTGCCAGATATTGTAGCAAAGTTTTTGTGCCTTTATAATAGGCAGCTTGGAAGCTTAATCAGAAGTACTTTTTTGGGGGGGGGTACCGGGAATCGAACTCACAATCTTGCGCCCGCCATGCAGGCGCTTACACTGCTGAGCTAAATCCCGGGCCCAATCAGAAGTACTTTTTAAAGGCGGAAAAGGTTTTGAACCTCTGGGAGACTGAGTCCAGCTCAGTTGTGAAGAGGGCTGGCTGACAGGAGCAAAGAGAGGAGGAGGCATTCTTGGGTCCAGGCAGGTGTACCAGCAGGCTGTGGGTGGCAGAAGACTGAAGCACTGTATATGGGGGGCAATCGTGGTGGCATTGGCAGCTCAAACATTGAACTGGCCTTACAGGCAGGAGAGGTGTACTGTTTCATGCAGGTGGGGGTTGCCTTAGGACAGAATCTGATCACCAAAGAGGCATGATTGATGGAAAGCCCAAGAGGTAAGTCCTTTGTCCATACATCTGGAAATGAGTCTCTCAAAATTTCAGGGTTATGGTTATCAGACATTTCAGGCTGATGTCGGCACTATTCTTCCTGCTGGGGTATAGTCAGAGTCAGTATCAAGTCCGGGACATAGATCTGAGTGTGAAGGAGGCTGGTCACATCCCTGGAGAGGCATAGGGCTCTCAGGCATGTACTGGAACTCATGTTTGGGAAAGTGTCCATCAACCTCACAGGATCTACTTCGGTACAACTTCTTTTCTAGTGGGGCTCCAATGGGTAACTTCAGTAACTTCAGACATGTTTATTGGCTTCTTGACTCCCTCTCCGAGGTCAGCCAGGAGAGCAGTGCGGTACTGCCCTAAGATTTCATGGCCCCTTTGTCACATGACAGTCACAGTTTGGACGTGCTCAGGGAGGCACTGCATTTTCCCAAGCATTAGGCTCAACCACCATCGTGGGGGCCCTTGATCTCAACCAGACTTGAGGCTCACCTAAAATCTGGCAGTGTTTCTCAGTATCAAACAGAATCAAAGCAGTTGCTGACATCAAAGCTGGCGACCATGGTGCAGAACTGGTGATGCTGGTGTCGAGGTTGGCAGAGCAGCCTGGATGGCAGTGGTCAGTGCACACACACAGGTACAGCCAAGGTAAGAGAGTTTCTAACCCTCTATGGCAATTGAGTTGGCCCTTTTTCTCAGGATTTTCCCAGTTGAGCCATAGAGTACAAGGTGATGGCAGCATTGTTGATGGCATGGAGAACTTACCCAAGGGAATTAACAGTCTATCAGGCTGCTGTATGGCTGGATGCCTGTTTGTGCTTTCCTCATGGTTGATGGCCAGGCCCACATGAGAGATTTTAGTTCATACCTCTGAGAGGAGAGTTCTTAGAACTTCAGGATTGCAGTTGTCTGTCTCAGGCTGATACAGGCATCATCTTTTTCTCAGGGAACAAAGTTGAAAGTGCAGAGTTAAACAAGAGCAAGGTCAACTGGCCTGGTTCGAAAGAGATGTCCTCCCAGGCTCTAAGTTTGTGCTTGGCAGAAAGGGTGAGTAGGCAAGAGTCCCAGTTACCCTGGTGATGGTAACTTTTTGACAGAGGGAACTTTTGAAAGCAGAGTGTTCTGTTCCATTGTCTACCAAGAAAGTCACAGGTTTGTCCCCAACTTTTGTAATATCCGTGGATTCTCAGGAGCCAAATTTGATAGAGCTCAGTCTGTCCTGTCTATTTAGGCCTCACAGGGGACATCTCATTTGTCACAGTTGACAGTTCAATTTTTCCTCAGTCAAAATGCGGGGCTCAGAAGGAACTGTTGACAGTGATTTCAGATGGTTATTAGATGATGCCATCGGACCCGGATGGGTATGTCTGGGGCTGTGTGCTGAATGCAGGCAATGACTAGCTGGAACCGGTTCAATTGACTGGAAGTGGATGAGTCAGGAGTGGGGAGTAATGCTATAGGTGTTGGCAGCAGCTGTGGTGGCAGACAAGGGTGCCAAGGTGGAATTCTCAAGAAGCATGGGTTGTTTTCCTTTTTTGTTTTTCCCCTTTGAGATACAGGGAGCAAGTTGGCTTTATTTTTCCTCCATGGTCATAGAGAAAATCCTCTTTTGAAGTTTTTCAGCATGCAATCAAGGGCCATGGGTTTACTTCGGCTTGTTCCCATGCTATCCCCCTACTGTGTATTTTGTGTACCCTTGAACAATGGTGCAACAAAGGGTAGGTGGCCCTCAGAGAGAGACCATTCGGATGCCTACCTAGCTGTGCCCCTCATGGAGACTTTGGTGCCACTTAGCTATCAGGAGGGTGTGAGGTCTCTCTCATGCCGTATGCTGATCACCATGAAACTGCAGGTGAGGGCCCAGTCAGCCTCTGCAGCCAGTGCTTCCCAGTCTTGGTGCACAGACCAAGCAGCATGTTGCTTACTCGGTCCAGTCCACTCACTCACACAGTCATTCAGCAGGCACTCAGAGTTTAAAACATTGTAACACTCTTCCCTTGAGAGTGGCCTTAATTAACAATAGATGATCAAACCCTTCTTCACCTGAGCAAGACTGACAGACCAGCTGCTGTGCTGCTGGGAGTCTCACTAGAATCAGGCAGGCAGGTAGACAGACAGGTCATGTCCTTCCCCTTTGGGGTCCAATGTGAGCCACATGAGCAGGGAGCCAGGAATCCTCCTCCAGACCCCCAAGGGGACTCAAGAAATCTTGGGGGTATGCCTTCCCATCAGGACCTGGAGGGGTCCTGGCCCTTGTCACAACCAGTGACCAGAGGTCAGCATATGCAATGGCCAATAAAAACACCCAGGACTTGGTGTTTGAAATGACACCCAGGATTTGGAGGCAGATTTATTTACATTGATGGACTCTAATTGGGATCATTACCAAAATATCAGGCCCTGATCTCTAGTGGTCTAGGACTTTTATGGGATAAGTAAGCCAGAAGCACAGAGGCAGAATGGCTTGTCAGTTGGGGATTGGTTTATACAATGGGCATCACAGTGACCAGCTATTTCTAAGACACAGAAGCAACTGGAAATAGAACAGAAACTGATAACTGGGCAACTAAAACTGAGGGGATCATTTTTTGTTACAATATGAAGAGATGAATGTTATCTGAGTAGCTGAGTAAAAGGTAACTTCCTGTGGCCACACAGGCATGGGAGTTGATGAATTAGGAGGATGGGCAAGAGAATTCCAGACAAAGGGAACAAATAAGCAAAAGCACAGAGATGTGAAGCCCAAGGTAGAGTCAGGGAATGGTGAGCAGTCCAAAAGTACGATGGTGAAAGCTGCCTGGGCTGGACGTCCCTCCCCAACCACCAAATTTCATTTCTCTGACTCTTCCCAACCCTGCTCCCTAACCTGGCCTTGCGCTGACTGGGCTGGCTGATAGGAGATACCACCTGAAGAGCTGGCCTGGGAAGGGAGTGAGGCGGAGAGTATTGAGCCTTTTGACTGCCTGCTTAGAGTTTGCCTTGGGCGCCAGTGTCCTTTGGCAGAAAGTCACTGCCCCTGCGAGAGGCTCCTCCCCTAATCTCTCCTCATAAATCAGTGTAAACTGCCTCCATCAGCTTGTCAGGCCTAGAGGATAAACTCCACCAGTTAGCCTGCTCCCACACTGTCCTGTGAGGCCCCATCATGCCGTTAGGTGTGGCTCTCCCAATAAGAATAGATGCTTCCTGTGCGATGGCGAGTGAGCCAGCTGTCTTTGCTCTCTGAGGAACGACCGCCTAGGGGAATCCAGTTAGCCTCCATTCTTCCTTCGAGATTCAGCTCAGGCATCTCCTTCCCTGGGAAGACTCCTGTGACCCCTATGCCGTTTCCCCCACAGCTTTTATTGGCTGTTTTTTAATTCCTTCATCCTTCTCTCTCTCCCCTCTGACTGGGTGGGTGTCTGATAGACCTCCAGTCTCTTACACTGCAGAGAGCAGATGTTCCCTGGATGGACCAATACCTATGTGAATGGTTGAATGGTTGCTGCATGGATTCATGGATGGTTCTGATGTGGGATGGGGAGAGACCTGAATGCACATGGGGAGGCCGAAATAAAGGCCTTGCCCTCCAGAAACTTTCAACAGTCCTGCCAGGAAGGCACAGCAGGGACCTGTGAAATATCCAAATCCACAGGCCCCTCTGCCCAGCAGGCAACCTTCTGTTCCCAGACAGTGGCTTGGTAGGACGGGAGGTCTGACAGGACCAAGGCCGAAGAGAGCTGACCAGATGGATGGAAGGGCCAGGTGGGCATAGTCAGAGAGGGAATGGTGGCTGGGGACCCGGATGGGCACGAGAAGAGGGGAGTGGGAACAGCAAGCAGCCTAAATAACGCATGTAGTTTCTGTCAGTGAGGAGAGAGGAGGCAGGAGACAAATAACTTCCTGCACTGAAATAACCATGGTACTTGAAACAAAATAAAGAAAAGCAGTTAGATGCCCAGGCTTGTACAAAGTTATCAAGAGGAATCACTGGAGGGCAAAGCATGGGTTTCAGTCAGGCAGACCTGGCTGTGTCCAGCCTTGGTGATTTTAACTGTGTGACCTAGGACCGGTTAGGTTACCCGTGCCAAGCCTCAGTTTTTTTCTCTAGAAAATAATTTGTGATATGTACCTCTTGGGGCTGCTGTGAACAGAGCAACAAATGAAAATAACATGCCTATCAGTGTTTTGGGTGTGGTGAGGGCTGTATTATTACTACTATTACTATTATTACCATGGCTGCTCCCTGCCCCTTTGTGTTTTGCTTTGTCCAGGGAATGTGACATTTGAGAGGCCTGCCTAGCGTGCTGGCAGCTGTGACTGCAGCAACAGAAGGTCTGACGCGGCCACAGGCTCTTTTCCTTCTTTTCTCTGCCTGCAAGCACGAGACAGTGGGGCACACACTGCTCTCTGGAGCCTGGTGGGGGCTTGTTTTCTCAGCCTGAAATAGACTGCCTGCCTGCGGGAGTGTCCGGCCAGGCCGGGGAGTGAGGCTGCCTTCCAGCCAAACAAAGCCAAACTATTTTTACCGCAGGGAGGCCAAGAATGCCTCAGACTCCCTGAGGGCTAGCCCCACCCAGCCACCAAGCTCCCCAGAAGCCCTTAAGCCTGCTTCTCCCCAGGTGGAGACTCAGAAAGCTCCAGGGAGGGCAGGCAAGAAGCAGTCAGGGTTTAATTTTCTGCTGCATATCACAGGGATAAAAAGAATCCAACCAGTAGTAGTAATTCCCCTGGCTCAGCTCCCGGCCATACCAGGCACTGTCTGCTCGCTGTCACTTAATCCATGACCTCACCACGAGGGACAGCACTCCCCCATATTCTACTTAGGCCAAGCTCAGAGAGGGAAAGGTACTTGCCTGGGGTTGCCCAGCCAAGAGGCAGGTTGACCCTGGGTCCCTTTGCTGCAAAGTAGATGCTCTTCCTGAGCCTTCACTGCCATCCCAGCAGGGGATGAGCCAGCAGTGAGGCAGCCGAGGCCTGATCGTGCCCTTGACTGAGAGCAAGGTGTGTGCTCTGCCATGACCCTCTGTGAAGGTTCGAGGGCTGGGAAGAGATTTGGGGGCGCCACAATTTGTGAGTGTCAGTGGGAAATGGCAATAGGAGACTGGGGTACCGAGAACATGTAGAGAGGGAATCCTCTGTGGATTACCTCAATGGAGACTTTCCTTCCTCCCTCCCTCCCTCTGTCCTTTCCTCCTTCCATACTGTCCTTTCAGTAGCCTGTCACAGGGACAATGAGGTTCTTGTGCCCCCACCCCCATCCATCTAACACTTGCAGTGCTGCTGCAAGCCCCTTCCCTGACCTCTGTCCTGCCAAGAGCAGAGGGGGTCCTTCCCCTTGGACCTCGTCATACCCACTGCCTGGGACTGTGGGGCACCTCAGTGGAAGTGGCCTTTCGGGGTCCTGCCTTCTCGGTGCATGGAAAGCTGCTTAAAAGTGGGGCTGATCCTGTGCTTCTTCACCCTACTTTTTGTCACTATGCTTCTCCCAAACCCTCAGTGACTTCTCGCTGTCTGTAGGATTGATCATCAATCCAGCCATCTGTCTACCTGATCACCTACCCATTTATCCATCCACCACCCACCCATCCACCTATCCAACAAGTACTTACTGACTGCAGTGTCAGGGATACAGAGGTACATTAGACACTACCACGGAGCCCGGAGTCAAGAGGAGAGAAATTAAAAGGGAGCAGATGGTAAATTCTATGAAACAGGAGACAGTTAACTTGTGGGAGCCAGAGATCCCCATATTCTACTCATTGCTTCACAACTACCCAGCTATAGGAGCTTGGTCAAGTCCCTTCTCACCTCTTGCCTAGAAACTGAGATTAAATAATTCTTATTTCACAGTGTTGCGGTGAGAACTAAATGAGAGGTATCTATAGCTCAAGGCCTTTCCTCTTTTCTATTACGTTATCTCCACTTGGGCAGGGACCGCACCTCTTTTGCTCCTCACCATGACTCCACCCTTGGGGTCACAAGAAGGCTGCTTCACTGTCTTTGTCTGGTGGTATCCAAGGGGCTGGCAGTCTGAGGATTGGATCTCTCAACCAATAGCCCATGCTATTTGTGTCTGAATACACTCTGATGCAAATTCAGCTGGGTCAATCGTTTCTTTCTGTTCTGCCTCTGGTGTGTAGAAAATACTTTTTCCTGGGGCTGACATGGGAAATTCCTAGAGTTTCCCCTTCCCTGGCCTGCATTCTAGTCTCATTTCACGAGCAGAAAAACTGAATCCTAGAGGAGAGAGAACAGGACACTGGGGTTGTGTTTAAAGTTCAGATCCCGATTCATCTGTTGCTTTTGCTGGAAGAAGACAGCAAAACTGCCAGGGACTCAGCTTTCTCTACCCCACTCACCCCATCCTGGGTTTTCCAAAGATACTTCCCTAACTGGTGGCCTAAACACACCACACCACAGCTCCCAGGACTGCTCACTTTCTGGGAGCCTTCACATCACACCTCCCGTGAAGACAGGGAGATGCCATGCAGGCCTGGGATCAGCATGGCCCCAGGAGAGAGCATGGGTGTGAGACAAGGCCGGGCTGCCATACAGAAAGTACAGTGAGGTGCCCAGCTCCCTGGACCTTGTGTTTTCAGAATAAGCAGGAAAGTGTGTCCTGGACAGGCCTTTTGTTTGCTTTTCTGATGGATTTACTACTGGAAAGATTAGCTGTTTAGTAGGAAATGAACTAGGAAGAGAGTGTATGTTCCCAGCAATGCAAGGTTCTCAGTTTTGAGCTTAAATATCAGGACTTTGGAATCTCATGTTCAGTTCAAGATTTGTGCAAACCTGGTCTCCCCTCCCCCAACATCTTATGTCTTAGCTGCTTTGTTATTGTGAAAGTGGGGCACAAATTATTATAAAACAACAATAGTGACAAACAACCTTGTTCTCATAGTAATAGAAGTCTATATTTAGTCCGAATAATATTCTTTGAAATTTGATTTCCCTTGTTCCACAGTGGTGCAAGGGGAAGATAAAACAATGAGAAAATTCACCAGCACCAGCATCCTAAACTTGGAAAGAACTTGCAGACTGGGCTTCTGAAATCATGATCCATGTCTTTCTGTCTCTTTCTCATGCCTCAACCGGAGATGGGGTCTTCTCTTCCAAAGCCATTGAGTATCTCAACATAATATGCAGAATGGTTATGAGGCTGAGTTTTTAGGTTGTTTGGTTTGCTAGGATCTGAGGGACTGAAGTATCATCTCTCCTTGCTGTTAATCTACTGATGTAGATCAGAAATTTGTCTGAAGTGTGTTTTGGATTCTAAAGGGTATGCGTGTTGTATATGTGTGTGTGTGTGTGTGTGTGTGTGTGTGTGCGTGTGTGTCTAATTCCAAGTCAGTACTCTCAATGAAATGAAGTAGATACAGTTATATGGACTCACAGTCAGGGCCTTGTACTGCTAGCCCTGTCTAGGCACCTACTACGTGACCTTGGGGTGTGACTTTGAGGGGCCACTCACAGTGATTCGGGGTAGGTTGCCCACTGGGACACTAAGTGTTCCTATTTTCCCTTGAATGTAGCATCTGTGTTAAATTAGGTCAGAGATGAGAAATGCTTGACTGTCATTTTTTCCATACCAGCTGGTGGGGGTGGAGGTGGAGTGGCCAGCAGTTGTCTGACCCTTCCCCTGGTTTCCCTTTGCTCCCCCTCACAGCCCAGTGGGTTGGGACAGTTTGCTGCAGTGTCCTCCCTGGCTATCAAAGTACTACTGTCCACTCCGATAGGAGTGCAGCCAGGCAGGCAGCATGGTGCGCTCCCCAGTCCCAGCCTGTTCAGAGGGTGCAGTTCCCTTTGGGAGCAGAGGAGGGGCTCCCTGGAGTGGCTGCAACCGGAAAGGGGGGTTTGGGCCCCTAATCTGCATACCCAACAGGTCACTGGCCTGCAAGCTGCTGTATAAGCAGCACTCCCAGACACTCTGCACAAGTTTGGTCTGGAGGCCTCCTTACCTCTGGTGAGCTAACGCCTAGCCCTGCTGTGTTGCCACGTGGGCCCTATTAAAATAAAGACCTTGGTGCTCCTGTTGACCAGGTCTTGATTCATTTCTTAGGTGATGTAGGTTCCAAAAGTCCTGTAAATCTACCTGGGAGTTTTGTCCTGAGTAGTGTGCACAGAGTGGTCTATTTCTAAACAAAGAACTATAAACGTTCAGAGCCGTTCACACTGGAGACCAGTGGCCAGTGATGGTCAGCAGCAGAAACCAGCACTGGGCAGAGTTGACCTATGGTCTGGCACAAGCCTGCCTTGGATGGTGACTGCCAACAGTGACAGTGGCCAGCAGCTGTTGGCACCCAGCATTACCTGCTGTCATTTGGTGACATCTGACTGCTAGGGGAGCTGTACTCCATTGATGCACAATTTTCATATGAATCACGTAAAAGAAACTGAGGCCAACGAACAACAGTTCTAGTTCTACTAACGTGTCCCATGGAAGCCCACACATGTTCAGGTATACTCATAAGGATTTTAAAAGATCACAACACTGTAATTTGAAAAAGTAAGAAACAATTTGCATGTCTATCAAGAGGAGAACAGTTAAGTACATGATAGTACAGTCCTACAATGGAATATGAATACTGACGATCAATAAAAACAAAGGGTTTTGAAGAAATAGTTTAATGAATTCTGTTATCGGCATTTAGTCCAATGCTTCAACTTTAGACAGGTGTGCACTAAATATAAAATCTGCTCCAAAACATAACAAAATGAATAAGGTAAAACTCTCTATATAGTTATGTCTGTATAGTAATATATAGCATATTCATACATATATTCAGAAAATACCCATGCTATATGTTGCCTTTTAACAAGAAGTTCCAAGTGCTCTTAATAGTATTATTCCATTTACACTTAAAAAAAAATCTTCTAGGTGCATGTATATGCAGATCTCTGTATAAATTTGTATTTGAGCATTGCAAGGGGAAGGCTATTAAGTTTTCACATGTTTGATTTTTTTGCAATAGCAGGGAATTTCTTTTATAAATATAAGGAAGAGAGGGGACACTCTAGAAGAGGAGAAATGAGGCAGATGTTGTCTGCATCTCCACCCCGCCCTCCTGGCCTGGTCTCCACCTGGCCTGGTCACTGAGGCTGAGCCGCCCGTCCAGCAGCCTTGATAGACAGCTGTGAGTTAAATGGGCTCCACTCCAGCTGCACCTCTTAAGTTAGCCTTCTCCCTTTCCTAGGGCTGTCCCTTTGGGTTTTCACCCTGGACACTCTTCTCTCCAAATTGAGTTTGCCATACGCTGACTGGCACAAGGTGCTGTAGACCAGGAGGGCCACTCAGGTTGCCAGTCCCGGTGTACAGAGCAACAGGGCAACAGCAGAATCAGTCCTGAGCTCATATCCATAAATAACAGCCCAATGAAGAGAGGCCTGGAGACAGAGGAAGCACTTGATTCTGTTCAGGGAAATCCAGGAAAGCTTCCCAGGGAAGACATCTGAGAAAGTTCCAGAGGATGAGTAAGGGTTTGACCCGCAGTGAATTCCCAGGAGGGGGAACGATACAAACAAAAGTTCTGCACTGTAACCTAACATGCATGCTGGAGGCCTGTGGGAGTGTAGTGTGGCCCAGGGCCTGAAGCCTGGCTGGGCCAGGGAAAAGCTTGAGGGACAAGACCAAAGGGCTTTGTGGAGCCAGACTGGATATCGGACTTTTCTGAGTCGGGAGTCATGGAGAATTTGAAGCAAAAGACTGAATCAGACTGAAGTGCAAGGGGAAAGCTGAGGTGTTTAGCCTTCTCTCTGGACCTGTGTGTACTCACGATCGCCCAATCACTCAACTGACTTCCACTCTTTCCTGTCACTACGGGGCACAGTGTGTGCTACACAGCAGCTGCTGCTGGCTAGAGGGGCTGAGATGGAGGGAGGAGAAATGGCAGGAGGTGAAAGGGGAGAGGCAGTGGCCTTGGGGAGAGTCAGAGGTGTGTATGCCTGGGGTGCTGGCATGGAGGTATGGAGGGGCTGGCCTGGGAAAAGCAGAAGTAGGGGCCACAGGAATACACCCACTCTTGTTCCGCTCTGTTTCTCCAGAGACAAAAGGCCTAACATCAGAGGGTGGAGAAGTCCTTTCTGCCACAGTCAGCACCTTGGTGGAGCTGTGTCTTACCTTATGACCCCATTGGGGTCTCTGCAGGGAACCAAAACCTGTCAGTGATGATGAAGGAAAAAATGCCTGATTCTGCCTCTCTGCTCCCACCTTGCACTATCCCTCCATCCCTTTTCACATCTGGGTCCTGCAAGGTATATATGTCTCGGCTGGGTGCTCACTGCCAAGGAACCCTGGTCAAATCCCTTCCATTCCCCAGGCATTCAATGCTAAGGCAGGACAGGCAGGTTCCCGAGTGCCCAACAAGTGCCCGCCACCAGCAGAGCCAGGACTGACCCCCCCCACACACACACTCCCTCCAGATCCCACTTCTGCCCCTGCACAGGGGCTGGGACAGGGTGGCCAGTGGTCTACTGAGGCCAAAAGCAAATTGAATTTGTGGTTGGAAATTTCAGTGACCAAATAGACTGGCCTTGAAAATTACAAATTGGTTTTAGAGATAACTGGATGAGATTAGTGGGGAGGGAGGGTTTAGGAGACAGACTTGGTGAGTGGGTAGAATTGTCCCTGGCCAGCAGCCCCAGCCTGATGGGATTGGCATTTCTTGCTTGCTGGTGACACCAGGGTCCTTCCTCCAGGTCTGCAGGAGTCAAAACCAAATGTGTCTCCCGATTACTCCTCCAGCAGGGACAGCAGCCAAAGCCACAGAAATGGCTTTGGTGGATTTAATCTGAAGGAGTGAAATGAGACATCGTCCTCAGGGCCATGGCCCTGGGACCGAGCTGATCTGCCACCAGGCCCTATTTGGAGCCCAGCCAGGTAGAAATCAGCTGCCCCCACCCTTGCTCTGGAGGAGACTTCTTTGCTCTGTCAGGGAGCCTCAGGCCACCCAAGGCCCTCCCTGCTGTCCCTGAGGGAGGCCCTGAGTACATCTCTGTTTTTGAAAGTGGTGCTGTCTAGAGAAAACTGACATTTAAGAATTGCTGGTGGTCTTTTTCCTGTCGCCCCATGGTTGGAACCAAGCTTATTTTTGGAGAAAACTGCTCCGAAGTTGGGAAGGCAGGAAGCCTCTGGTTAGTGACAATGTACTTCCATTGGTCACACAGGACCTCCGTGAGCACCTGTGATCTCCACTTCCCGAGTGCCAAGGAGAAGGAAGAACACAGGCAAAAATTCTTGGTTTTTATTGATTTGCTTTTAAAAAAGCTTTTGTGGCCTACATCTGAGGTATAAGCTGTGAGGTGGTTATTAAACAAAAGAAATACTAAGTTAGTTAATGGGTTGGGTGGCGATGAGGCCTGTGAAGAAAAACAAAAGTAGGAATAAGGAGCTGGAGACCTGGCCGTGGTGGCAAGGGTGGGGTCAGCCGTAAGCAAAGCGGCTGGGACTGCTGCTCAAATTAGTGGGGAAGGAATAACCCGGAAACAGAAAGCCCAGGAGCTCCTACACAGCAGCTTAGAAACTGACACTAAATACTAAAAATACAAGAATACTAAAACTTAAAAAGACTTTAGAGGAGAAGAGTGATTTCTAGAGGCTGAGAAGGGTGGAGGGAGGTTGGCTCTCAGGTACCAGAACACAACTGGGTGGAAGGACCTGGTTCTAGGGTTAGAAAGCGTGGGTGACTGTGACTCACGATAAGCTATCATGCATTTCACAATCAAGTGGAAGAGCAGAGCTGGATTCTCCAAGCAAAAAGGAATGATAGGGGAAAGGAGATGCTAGTTACTTTGACTTGATCCGTACATGCCATGTGGGTGCCTTGAGGCATGACACAAACATGCAGTCATTGTCTGTTCATTAAAAATCAAAGTTAATTTAAACAAAGGGCCAGACAACCTTACTGGGGTGGCAGTATTTGAGCAAAGTCCTCTAGGGTATTGGGGTCTTGCCCTAGCCCCAATCTTCTAAACGAGCAGATGATAAATGGCTTAAATAAAAGAGACAAGTGGTATAACTTGTAGGGCTTCAGGAAGGCCTAAGACCCTCTAAAACTCTCTGATGGAATTTGTGATTCTTGGAGGTTGAGACAAAGGACTTCTCTTGGCATCCCATCTTTCTTTGGTTTTCAGACAAAGGAAGGGGATATTGAGGCATGTGTGGGACCTTGGGAGTCACTTCAAAGACTTCTCCAAGTAGTAAATTTTTCCCGTTAAGTAGACTGTCTTATCTCTAGGATTGGCAGCTTTATGGCTCTGATAGAGGGGCTGTCAGCAGCCCCTGTCCTTAGCTGCCTCAACTGTGGTGTCATCTTGACTCCAGAGTACCACACATAGTCTTCTCCAACACAGCCAGAGGTCCCTCTGTTCAGCAACTGAACCTCTTTACAGCCCGGTCTCCAACAGTAGGATCCTTTGGAGATCAGGATGGGCCACCCATACAGATGTTACAGCCAATGCCAAGGCCCTGACCTGGGGACGTTTGTGGGGTGACCAAAGGAGAAGGTTACTGAGGCTGCAGTAGAGAGGCTGAGGGCAGATATCATTTGGCCCTTCACAGACCATGTCCAGAACGTGGCTTTCATCAAGCAAGATGGCAGCCAGGGAGGGTGTTGACCAGAGTGGGGTCTCATCTGACTTACAGCCTCCAGTAGTTCATCTGAGCTCTTCGCTATGCTTAAGTTCCTTCAAGGCAAGGCCAGCAGAGACCAAGGAGGACCACTGCCAGGATCTAGGCAAAGCACTTCACCTGCAATGGGAACTAGACAGCAATGACTGGCTGGCATCGAGTGAGGTACAAGAAGCAGGGGAGTAGGGTGGAGCTCAGGAGCACATATCAGACATGTGGCATCAGGGATGCTAGCTGGACCTCAAGTGGAAAGGTCCTGGCTTTGAGGAGGACTTTGAGTTCAGAAGTTCAAGCTGAGGGGACACTTGGCCCTCAGTGCATGAATGGCCCTGGTGCTTAGTGAGATCCTCAAGGGCGCAAATGAGACAGATGAGTCCAGGAACCCTGGTATCAGAGATCAGGGAGTAAAGAGATGCCACCCCTCCTCACCAAGTCCAGGAACTGAGTGAGGAAAAATGTGTCTCCTGTTCCCTTCCTGAACTGCATGGCCAGGGCCCTGATGGGTAGCTATGGTGAGAGACCTGTCTGGACAGTGTTGTAGGAAGGAAGACTCCCAGAAGGGTTTACATGTGGAAAGTTTCCTGGGGTCAGGTCCTGCGAGGGTGCAGTGGCAGCCTGGGGAGACACTTCATTGCAGCTCAGTCCCAAGGAGGCCTCGGCCAACATCTTGGAGTCCTGGGCAGCAGAACTGTCCTAGGTGTCCCAGAGGGGTGAAGCAACACCTTAGGCAAGGCAGCTCCCTGGGTATAGGGCAATTGAGTGGCTAGTGCTGCTGGATGGGGGAATGCCTGTCACAGTCCCAAGAGAGTAGCAACCAGTGCTCACTAAAGCACACATGGGGGAAGGTGACCAGGCCCTTATAAGATGGTGGTAGGCCAGGGTCTTTTCCCAGGACAGTCAGGATAGGGGACCCAGGAGCCTCCATGTATTCTGCTTTGTATTCCATGGATTCTCAAGCTGAAATGTGGGAAGTCAGACACCCTGATTTAGAGGCTCACAGGAGGGTTCTCAGCGGTCTCACAGTGACAGGGTAAGAGGGCACCAGGCCCGAGAGCTGAGCGGAGTGAGTGGTGGCAGGAAGGAGCAGAGCACTGTGAGCAGGCCATCTGGGAGCTTCCGAAAAGCACGGGGCAGGGCCCTGCTGATGTGTGGCTTTGCTGATGTCAGGAAGATATGGTGCAGACCACCGTCACTCTCCAGGAAAGGCAAGGTGGCAGGGCTGCCCTTCTGAAGGCCAGAGTCCCCAGATTTCACCGCTTTTCTCCGCTGTTTTCCTATTCAGTTAGTTGTGAAGTCAGGTTTACGATGTGCCAAGTCATTTTCTAGCTAGAATAGAAAAACCCATGCCACTCTATTTGCTTCATTTCTTATAAAGACACCACAAAGAACAGAGCTGTGTGTAGTCTCCACGAGGGTCTGATTGCTAATAGATCTCAGCTCCTGGCTCTGCCGCACCTGAATAGGGAGAGTTTGTGGAAGTCACTCACCTCTCTTAAGCCCCGAAGTTTCCTCATCTGTAACGAAAACTGCACCTTCTGGGGTAAACATTGTAAAGGTGAGAAAAGCATTTTTCTTCATCTCTGGCATTCAGGAGCGTCTCAAGATCTCAGCCCCTCTCCTGTCAGGGCTGTTAGAAGTCCCAAGTCTGGCCCAAAGATGTGCCAGTTTTCCTGACTTCCACAGAACAAGGTGCCCAGGAATCTCTTGCTTGGACATCTTATTTGTATCAAAACCATTTTGTTCCACCCCATCCTGGATTCTTGCTATGAGCACCACTGGTCAATGCCCATGTGGCTACAGATAAACCAACAACAGTGTCATCACAGCTGCCAGCTGTGGGGACAGAGGCCATTTTCTGGGCATTCATGGTTCCTGAGGAGGCTCTGGGTGAACCTGGGATTAGACAGATGGGCAGGTAGGAGGGCGCGGAAGAGCCCTGTGCTGGGGAGAGCTCCGTGAGTCCTGCTGGACTTGGAACTGTGCTCCCAAGACAGGCACAGCCTATACAGGACCCTGACCCCAGCCTGGCTGCTCACTATGTTGTGATCTGGAGCAAGTCAGAGCCCTCCGCCTGTCTGCACATGGAGGCAGTAATACAGCTCAGAACCTCTAAGGTGCTATGACCAGAGCATAGTCACTGCTGGTGAGGATGTGGAGAAATGAAACCTTGGGCACAGTTGGAAGCAATAGGAAACAGTGTAGCCACTAAAAAAAAGAGAAGGGCTCAAAAACTTCATCATCAAATCACTGTGGGATCCAGCAGTCCAACTTCTGGGCCTGCATCCAAAAGAATCCAAGCAGGGTCTCAGAGACATCTGGACACCATGTTCATAGCAGCAATATTCATGATATCCAGAAGGTGGAAGCCACCCAAGTGTCCCTCAGTGGACGAATGGTCCATACCTAACATGGAATATTATTTGGCCTTACAAAGAAGGAAATTGTGATACAATCAACAGTGTGGAGGAACTTTGGAAGCCACACTGTCTAAAATAAACCAGTCACAAAAGTACAAATACCAGATGAGTCCCCTTATGTGGGGTTCCCAGAGCAGTCAATACATAGAGATATGAGGTGTAGTGGTGGCTTGTGGAAGGAGTCACATGTCACTGAACTGTACCCCTAACGATGGCCAAGGCAGTAGATGTCGTGTGCACCTGCTGCCATGCCATCTGCCTCTGTGTGTGTGTGTGTGTGTGTGTGTGTGTGTGTGCAGGATCAAACCCAGGCCATGCACTTGGAAGGCAAGTACCCAACACTGAGGTGTGTACCCAGTCCAGGACATTTTAAAACTACAGACATCCTCCATTAGAGACCAGGTGTAGCTCCTGTGACTAGGTCACTAAATGAATTGGTTACTAAGTGAGGAACTGTATAGTATGTGCATTATGACATTAAGAACAAAGAAGTGGTCAAAGGAAACTTCAACTTGATGACTTTGCTCTTACATGCAGTGCTGTGATGTATAACAGAATGTAAAGCCACAGTAGTATACTGTACTGTATAAGTAGCAAAAATTATAATACCATATAAACCAGGTTTTCTGTACAAAAAGATTGAAGCTTATAAACAAGATTTACAGAGCCATGCAAAAAAAAAAAACCCAAAAAACAAAACAAACAAAAAACCAAAAACACGGAGATGGGTTGTGAGTCCAAGCAGCGGGTCATAAGTACGAACAGTGCACCTTGGTTGTAAGTCTGAATAGCCGTTAAACAGGCAGGTTGTTAAGTGAAGAATATTTGTGCTTATATAACCATGTCCACCTCTTCGTGGAGAAGGTCTGTGCACCTTCCCCCGCTCCCCACAGACAGAGCCAATGGCTCAAACCTGAGTAATTGAAAATTCTGGTGAATTATTGATGCTACCAGCTTATCAGATGGTCAGGGTGGTACCCTGGGTCCAAAAGAGAAACAGGATATAAAGTAGATGTCTTTTCATTTAAATGTCCTAAGACTGTTCAAACGGAAGCTAAATTTTGGACAATGGTTTTGTGCGTTACTGTAAAGTGCTTTTCCAATTCTCATCATTGCTGTTAGTATCTGTACCCCATTGGAAGAAGGCACACCCAGCAGGCAGCGAAAGGACTCCATTAAAACATTTCTGCATGGTGTTGTAAATCCTCATCTGAGCCCAAGGGAGTCCCTTAAAGAGAAAGAAGTTCAAGTAGCATGGAGGTAACCTCACTGAACTTCTATTTTTTCTGCCTTGAGATGACTCTTTTAAGAAATAAGAAATTAAACTGGGCATGGTGGTACACATGGTGCAAGAGGATTGCAAATTTGAGCCCAGCTTAGGCAACTTGGCAAGACCTCAAAATAAAAGTAGAAAGGGCTGGGAATGTAGCTCAGTGCAAAGGCCCTGGGTCCAATTCTCAGGACCTAAAACCATAAATAAACAAACAAACAAACAAACAAATAAGAGCTTAGATTGCTGAATTTTCTACATTGGTTCCCTAAACCAGTGTGCTTTAAAGTGTAGGCTGCCTGAGTTAGAATCACTTGGGGGCTTGATAATAAAAACCCAGGATACAGAGTTCTGCATTCAACACACCGGATCAGCTCTCCAAGGAGCAGCCCAGGAATCTGCATTACTGTCCGACCTTGGCGACTCCAATCACTGACAGGAACCTAACGCCAATGTGAATTACATAGGAATCTAGGGATGGACATAGTGGCCACCCTAGGTAACCGTCTTTCCAATGGGAGAAAAAACTGCAAAGCCCACCAGGCACCAGATTTAGCTTCAAGGAGGCAAACAGAGGCTAAAATTTGGGGTGGGAGCTTGAGTGACAGCTGAGCAGAGCTTGCTCCTCCTAGAGGAAGGAATGATCCCTGCACCCCAGCAGGAGGTTTGGCACTAGGAAAATGTCCCATGGCCCACCAGGATTTCCACTTTGCAGCTTGGAGCCCAGTTCTTCCAGTCTGATGCCAGAGCCCTCTGCGTTCTGCCCCAGACCACTTGTGCTTAACATCCAACTGCTGCTTTATCCTCTGTGAATCACTTTCCGATGGCAGGGACTCTGCTCCTGGAACAACCCCTCTGTGTTCCCGCCTGCACCAGCTGTCAGCAGGATGAGATGCTACTCTGCCACCTCCTGCCCATGTCCCTTCAAGTACTGCGTTAACTCAGCAGCTGTTTCAGGAGCACTTATGTGTGCAGGGGCAGAAGGGTGCAGTGGCTCAGCCGCAGACCATGGAGGACCAGCTCAGGTGGGAGAGTCCCAGTATCCCTGTGTGGTGCTGCCAAGGGCAAGGTGTGGAATGAAAGGCAAAGTGCTAGGACTCTCTCCCCATCGCACCCTTGATCCAAGTAGGAGGTGGAACCAGGATAGGGCTTATTCTGATCTGGCTCTTGTGATTGGTGAAACTGGACACTTCTGATACCATGCATGCAAGGTGGTGATGGGTCCCCCACCTTGCCCTTTGTCATTCAAACACAGCATCCAATGCTCCTGCACCAGTGCCTAAGCAAGATCAGAAAGGTCTAGCAGCCTAGCTCATTTATCTCCTGTGCATCTCAAAAGCTGTTTATTAACTCCCATTCCACCTAGATAGGGTGTGGAAAGACTGTCGAGCCTGTAGATCAGCTCACCCTGTTTCCTAAGATCAGCTCCGGGCTGCTCAAAGCCATGCATTGTTTCAGCCTTGAGGTTTCTGAACCTTTTAACCAGCTATATTTAACATTCCCGTTTGCCATTTAAATGATTTCCTGTGGTTTCTTTTGGGGTGGGGATTAGGCAGTACACATTGCTGCTTTGAAAGGACTCAAGATGTACTAATAGTGTAGTGCTGTAGTTAAGCCACAGCAGTCTGTTCTCTCTCTCTGTCTCTGTCTTTGCCTTCTCTCTCTGCCAATCATGTTCGTGCTCAAATGCATACATATACACACCATAGACGCACATACACACACACATAGTCATAGACACACACAAGTATTGTGTCCAGGGTGAAACACACACATTCATGATAGTCCTGTTACTGTGGGTGGTTCCACAGGACTTCAAACTGCGTGATATACGCAGCTATAAAAAGACAGTTCTCCCTCAGGTTCTTGGTCTTCTTTGTGATCTGCAGTGCTAAAACGTCTACACCTTTCAAGTGTAATCCATTGAGTGCTCCTACCCACCTTGGAAGGCCCCACTTGTGAGCGCTGAGTGTGTTTAAGAAACATCTGTGAAACAGCTGCTCCTGCTTTCCTAGAAGCCTTTGAGAGTGGGCAGTGAGGGTGAGGGCAGAAGCCATGAAGAGAAAAGAGGCACCTCGTGGGTTTCTCATAAAAGAGAAACCATTTGATTCTTGTGCTTGTGTATCTGATTTTTTTCGCTTAGTGTTATAGTCTCAAAGTGCATCTGTTTTCCTACAAAGAATGAAATTTATCTTTCTTAGGGCAGAGTAGTACTTCACTGTGTATATTTACCATTTATCTGCTGAGGGACATGTAAGCTGCTTCCAAGATTCAGCTCTTGTGAGCTGTGTGGTTATAAACATGGGTGTGCATATGTCACTGCAATAAGATGTCTTTAACTCCTTGGGGAAGAAAGCTGGAGTAGAACAGCTGGGTTCAATGGAATTTCTGAGAAAAATAAAGTATAAATAACTGAAGAGCAAAATAACAGATCATGTGAAGTAGAGAGATATATCTTTTGCAGATAGGAAAGGGAACTAGAGATGGAGGGAGGGAAGGGAGACAAGAGCAAGGGGAAGGGGAAAGAATTAAGATGGGTTTATGTACAAGCCCCAGCTCCATGTGAGTGTGACCCTTATCTACAACAGACATTTGTATGTATAAATATACACAGAGAGAAAGAGACCAAGTGAGCTGCCTCACAGAGAAGCAGGGAGCCAGCTCCAGGTTCCGTGTGGCTGTCAGAGACCTGCTGTGCTCCAGTCACAAAGAAACAGTCTTGTCATCCCCCAGTGAAGGCGACCACAGACCTCACTGAGGAGCCCCTGGGATTTTCCCAGAGACACCGCTGGGCACACTGAGGCAGGCACAGAGCAGCCACTTCCCTGTGGCAGTGCTGCCCTGGAGGAGCCCCGCCTTGCTGTGGAGGAGTCACTGTGGTGGAAGAGTGCAGGGTGAGGCCTACAGTGCCCTCGGGACCAGCTCTTCACTTCCAGGGCACAGCCCTGGGTGCATTGCTTGGTAGACTCCTCCAGAGCCAAGGGATAGTCTTTGGGGTCAGGGTTTGAAGGACTCAAAAAATTTTTGCAGCCCTCATAGGCAGGACCAGGGTGCAGCTCATGGGTGGAGCATTCTTGGGCTTCATCCTTAGCATCTTCCACAAACCCACAGTCATTTCACAGGAACTGGTCAGTGTGGCCACCATATGGTTCATGCACTCTGCCTTGGGGGCTGGCTTTGGCCACTTTGGACTGTGCAGCTTTGAAGCATCTCTTCCTTGTCCCTGATTCTGAGGTGACAAAGAGGTTGAAACCAGACTTCAGTCTGAGTGCCCACACCATCCTTTCCCCACTGAGCGAGTCACTTCCCTGTGGCTGGGAGCTTGCTCCGGATGCTCCACTGTGACACACAGCCCACCTTTCACTGAAGTGCCGCGTACTCTCCAATTTGGACCTAGGACAAGGATGTGAAAACAGACAGGTTGTGTGTGTCCCCCACAGAACAGCAGCAAGGACTCATGCAACCAGCAGCATCTACAAGAACCAAGAACGTGGCCAGAGGGAGGTTCCTGAGAGGAGGAGCTCCAGTTCCCCGGGATGGGGACTGGGGTGGGACGGGTGGGGTGGGGTGGCTTCTGTTCAATGCAGATCCAGTAACAATGGGCCTCGTGGGAGGGCTGAGCATGGTCCTCAGATCCCTGCAGCCAGCCCTCAGGAACGCAGCTCTTCCTCGCTGGACCTCTGGACCATGGACAGGGACCTGAGGGATGGTGACAGTAAGTATGCACCTCAGGGCAGCACGGTGCCCACCTCTACCCACCTGGGAGAGAGCTAGCCTTCCCCAGGGCCCAGTGGGCTCTGTCCCTGAGGCCCCACAGTCCTCCCTGCCTTCCTCTCAGGTAAAGCCAACTTGCAGCCTGCAGCCTCCTCTTCTGTCACCAGTGAGAAGGCCAGGCAAAGCCGGGACGTGCCCTTGCTCCCTGACTGCTGTGGCACCAGCCAGGGTGGCACTGTCTCCAACCTTTCTCTAGGTGACAACCCGTCTTGCCCCCAGTGTAAGGGCAAACAGCAAAATTCTTACTTCAGTCTCTTTCTGGCTTTAGCAACAAACCTGCTTATTTGTCACTGCCAGTGAGACAGCCGGGTGACCCCTTCCTGTCCTGAGGACAAAAACATGATGGAAGCTAAGGCTGCTTAAAAGCATAAGGAAGGAAATGGTATTTTAGGAAGAACCATGCTGTGTTTGAAAAGAAGAAACTTTGGATCTTGAATTTGGATGGGGCTGAGGGGTGGGAGCAAAGAGCCTCAGACCGGGAATCAGGAGGTTAGGGTTCGAGTCCTGGTTCTGCTTTGAGTTGAAGGTTCCATGTGGGGCAAGTCACTCCATTTCTATGGGCCTCAATTTCCTCATCTATAAATAGACCTTAGGCTAGGGGTTCTTAGCTTGAGGCCAGTGAGGATGTGGGCAAAGTGCTGTGCCTGTGCTCTGGGGGCTGTGTGGGGCACCTATAGCTTCCTCTGAAGCCCAGAGGCTTGTGACACAGATGCAGCTTCAGCACCACCAGACACGCTGAGTGCGAGGGTCCTCTGCACCATTAACGTTCTGTGTTGCCTCTGACATTGGTATTGTAAAGCTTTAGGGATTAGAACTGAAACAAAATTAGCCTATACTAATCTTAGAACAAGCCCAGTCTAAATTATGTTGGGTTCTTTTTCACATTAAAGTAGGGGACAATGTAGAGGTATCTTACTAAGTATTTGAGAGCTTAATGCGATCAGATTATGCCTCCAGACCTTTAAAAACGTAAACTGAGTCAAACGTGGAGGTGCACACCTGTAATCCCAGCGCCCAGAGGCTGACGCAGGAAGAGGGCTGCAAGTTCCAGGCCAGCCTGAACTATGCAGTCAGACCTGGCCTCAGAAAACCAAAACAGAGAGTAAACTGTTCACGGAAAATGTGATCACTCGTGAGGCTCTGGGTCAGTCGTGCGCCTTTTCACAAGCCAGCTGAGAGTGAGGTGAATGCTTTAATTGCCTCATGATTCCAGAAGCCCTGGTTATAAGGTAGGGCTGAGCAGGAAAAACACCCTGAAGGTGGGGGCCATCAAAAGGGATGAAAACCCAGTGGGTGAACCAGAGGCGGGGCGCCTGCCCTCCAGGTGTGAGGAAGGGAGCCCGCTGCAGAAGGTGTCCATTATACATCCAGCCAGTGGTTTCAGAGAGAAAAACTTCCTCAGCAGTTGGCCTGGATAGGGACATGCTGGACATGACACTAGGCAGAGATCACCACACAGGCCAGTGGGCACTGTGGCAGGTGGCAGGTGCCTCCCTGACCAGGAGCCTCTCCCAGCATGGTCAGCACCTTTCTAGTGACAGATGGGCCCCAGCTGTGGGCGACGCTGTGCTAAATCAAGGTGACAAATCCCTACCTGGAGCATGCACTCTTTGGCCCCAGTTCTAGGTACCAAGGCTACTCCTTACTTAACAGCCCTAAAAGGCTTTTCAGATTAAGCAGATCCCGCTTCTTAGCAGCCCTGGGTATGGGTGGGCCAGCACTCTTAGTCTAGAGTGTGATGTCCCAGCACAGAGCAAAAGGGGAACTTGCTGTTTTTCTGTACACCCATCTTTTGTAATATAACTTCTTTTACTGTAGACTGAAACCTTCCCAGACAGGATAAGCAAGAGGATCTTGAAGTAAGATGGACTGTAACTCCAGCCCCTAAAATCTTTGGAGGGGGTGTCTCAGGTCAGAGACCTGAGCATTGGCACCTACGGAATTAGGGCAGAGCTGAGCTCATGGGTGAGAATCCTGATCTGAGGCCACACTGCCATCACCCTGAATGTCCCAGTGCTGGGCATAGGGGACCCTTGCTTGCCACTTGGGTCTGCTCTGTCCCCAGAAGGATTACCTAACTGTGCTCACCTCCCCCGACCTCTTGCTGAAGACCTGACGTGGACTTGGAGGCTCTCTTGGTATGGCGGGGGACAGTGTGGGTTTCCTGTCCTGGCCTCGGCCTCGCACACGCCCCCTGGTGCAGACGCTGCGCTGATGTCCAGGTCTTGTCTGCCGGGCAGCGGGCAGCTCTGGCCCCTGGGCCTCTGGTGTTTCCTGTAGGCTGCCACATTCCTACAGGGAGTGGTGGGTCCTGTAACCCCAACAGGAAGAGGCGGCTTCTGCCTCTGGGGAGGCGTAAGACACCTCAGTGCTGTGAATCCGGCCCAGCTCAGTGAGAGCCCAGGGCGCTCCTGAGCCCGGCTCCAGAGCCCTCCCCAGCCCACACCCAGTGCTCCCTCTCCACTGCTGGGCTCCTGAGCCCTGTTTAGGGGATGGAAAATGATGCCCTAAAACATCATGTGAGTTCCCTGCCACCTACCTCTGTGCTGGGGATGTTGTGCTGAGCTTCCAGCTGAGGGCCAGGGTGACTAAAACCTCCACCTACCTGTAGGGTGCTGTGACCCCACCAGGGGAAGGGGAGATGGAAGTGGCAGATCTGAGCAGGCCGACAGGGCACAGAACCAGGCCAGGAGATGAGGGGTGTGTGTACGCCGTGATGTCAGAAGTTACCTCCGGAAAGCCAGGGGCAGGGCTTAGACGGCCCAGCACCCGGGCCACCTGCTCTTGGCACCATGGAGCTTTCTCCAACTCATGAGCTTCATACCACCAAATAACTGAAAAACAGCTGTAAATCATCATCTCCAATGAGTCTAATCAATTGGGAGTCACAATCCTAAATAACTGAAAACAAAAGGACAATGGTTGCTGCTCTCTCTTGAGGCGGGAGGGGCCAGCAGAACTCTCTAAGCAAAGCATTCTCCCAGGCCTTGTCACCCCTTCCCCTGCTCTCCTTTCCTGTTCGCCCCTCTCCCCACCTCTGTAATAAGTATTGAATCCAGAGCCTTCACCCTGAGCTCTATCCCCAGTCCTTTTTACGTTATTTTGAGAAAGGATTTTGCTAAGTACCTAAGTTACTCAGCCTGGGCTTGAACTTGTGCTCCTACTGCCTCAGCCTCCCTGAGGGCTGGGACTGCAGGTGTGTACTAGAGTGCAGCTCCACATTTCTCTGGATGTTGGTGTCACCACATGGCAGCCTTGGCTCCCACCCCAAAGTGCTCACACTTCCCTCCTGCAGGCCTCTCCCTCTGCCTCCCTCCACCCCTGGCTTTATTCCCGCGACCTGCCCTCCCAAGGCTCACTGATTTTCCACTCTCATCCTTGTCTGGAAAACACAGGAAGGCTTTTCCCTGGCCCATGTGCAGACAAAATCCCATAGGGCAGCACCAAGGTGAGGTGACCATGGGCAGCAGTGGGCACAGCAGGTCTCGGTGAGAGAATGACAATCAGGTTTTCAGTCTTGCTAAAAATGCCTTTAAATTGTGAGGCCAACATTTTTGGTTTGTTCCTAGCAAAACAGAACTTCTTCCTGTTCTTTCTCTTATGATCATCTGGATCTCTCGCTCTTTAAAGTTATTTTATTTGTGGTAAAATACACACAAGCTTTGCCATCACCGTCATTTTTAATGGGGTCTGATCAAAAGGTAAAGTGAATGTTTAAAAAAATTTTTGAGACGTGTTAACATTGCTAGACCACTAAAAGACACGCTGCCATGAGTCCCCGCACGGCCTCCCCTCGCTTCTGCCTCGGCTCTGCCGAGTTCTGGCTGCCTTCTGAAGCAGCTCTGGAAATCCTGCTCAGTGAGTGTCACGATCGTGACTGCCTTGATGTTGTGACTTGATTCAAAATGTTTACCTCCATGATCACTTCTGCTCTGTGCAAGAGCCAGAAGTCACACCATGCTGGCTCTGGTGTATCAGGCGGGTGAGGGCTCACACAACACTTGTACGAGCCTGCCTGGGGCAGCAGTGCTCACCAGTGTTCCTCACGCCTCATGAAGATGGGGAAGAAGACCCCTGTGCTGCTTCAGCACGCGGCAGGAGCGATGGGAGCAGTGCGTTCAGAGCGAGGGAACCGGTGCCCACGGGCTTCTCGCTGTAGTCAGTTTTAGACATCTAAGCCTTCGCCATCTACTCCGGTCACACCTGCGAACACACAGCTCAGGGTGCGCGCGTCGTTCGTCTTGCAAAATGGAAGCTCTCCCTGCTGACAAAGTTCCAGTGTCATCCTCCTCGGGGCCCCTGGCGGCCGTCACCCTACTTCCTGTCTCTTTCCGTCTCTGACACTTGCCCATCTCAAGTGTCATTCAGTTCACAAGGAACCCACGTGCATCCGCTTGGTGCTCTGGTGCACCCACTGCATGTCGGTCTTTGTCAAGGTGACAGGTGGGGGAGGGGAACCGTTCAAAGGGGCCGCACAGCTGTCCATACCAAAGACAGGTTATGGAACAAAACCCCATGGAGTCCTGTGGTACTGGGGGCCACGGCAACATGATTTTCTGTGCTTTTAGGCTGACTCATCTGGAACCAGGGGCAATTGTCCTAAATTGCTTTTACCTCTGAATGAAAAAGAATGGCATTTTCCAAAGAGGAAGCGGAAGGGGTCATCTATTAATTGTTCCTTTTTCCATAAGGAAAATTTCTTTCTGAACCAAATGACTGTCTTTCCAAAGTTTTCTCAACAGCCTTTGGATGTTTGCTGCCATGGGGAAGTGGGGGCTTGAGCTAAGTAGCCCAAGTCCCTGGGCTTGGAGAAAGGATCCACTCTAAGCTCTCTTCCTCTGAGTGTGCAAACTGGTGGCCCCAAGTCACACCTCTGAGTGTGCAAACTGGTGGCCCCAAGTCACACCTCTGAGTGTACAAACTGGTGGCTCCAAGTGACACCTCTGAGTGTGCAAACTGGTGGCCCCAAGTGACACCTCTGAGCTTCGCGTTCTTCTCTGCACTGGGATCGCTGGTCGTGATGATGCATGGAAGAGGTGGTGTTGCTCATTCCTTGTGAGCCACTGGATGTGACATGTGTATTAGGGTGTGTTGGCCCCAATTGCTCTGAAACAGTCTCACCACAAGAACAGGGGCAGAGGGGGAGGCCCTGTCACAATGTTCAGTAACATTCCTGTTGTGTTGGCTGAGGTCTGCACAGGAAATGACGCATCCTCCAGCAGGTCAGTCTCCGGACCTTTATTTTTGTACTTAGCATAATGGAGGGATTAATTTAGCTCTAAAGAAATGTGACTGCTGCCCCAGAGGTCAGGGTGGGTCCCGGATGATGGATGGAGCTCTGACTTTTCCTCCTCTCATTCTTTTCTCTCTTCCTGACTCTTTTGTTTGGTTTTCAGGGGGACACAGAAGCCATATAGAATTTCCTTGTGATCTTTTCCAGGGACCCAAGATTGCAGTTGGGCCAGGCTACCCCAGGGGAGAGGGCTGTGCTAGACGCTCTTCCTACACTTGATGTTCACATTGTCCCCGGGTTTATGGGAGCACAGGGAAAAGGGAAACCCACCCCGCGCAGGCCCCAGCTCTCTCCAAGACATGGACAAGACACTGCACACATCCTGTCCCATCATATGGTCACTCACAGCTGAAGGAGGGGTCTGCACACGTCCTGTCTACTGACAGATCCTGGGCTGAGTCACAGGTCAGATCCACTTTCCTGGGCATCCTGCCTCTGGCTTCTGACTGTGATGGCATCTGCCATGGACACACAGGGGCCCAGAACCCAGAGAGGCTCTGTGCCAGCCCTCATCTTCCTAATGGCCCTCTGCCTTTCCCCTGGTGAGTGTCTGTGTCACTCTGTGGGTGATCTTCAAGTCAGCAGCATGCATGGGAGAACAGAGGGGTCACACCTAACCCCACCTGTGTGCATAAATTCCATGCAATGGTGCTCTGCTGTAGCTGGCTTCACATGATGATAATGACCTCGAGTCATGAAGACAGACTGTGAGGCTGGCAAGGTTTGAATTGTTTCCTATAGCTCTTTATAGCAAGTAGTGCTGACTCCTGAGTACCTTGCTGATAAATAGAAATTCACATGAGGCAAAAAATATTATTAGGTTGCACCTGACTTGCAGATCAGCCTGGGTTACTGCTCTCAATTCAAACAAGACTTGCTCACTTTTCTAGACTTCATTTTTACTAAAGTTAAGGAAATGGAAAATACTATTTCATTTAGAGACTTTAAAGAGGTGCTCTTCTGCACCCATCCAAAAACGGTCTACGAGATGGGGTAGACCCACTGGGTGTCTGACCCCAGTTACTTTCTACTGACTGTCACATCCCTTTCCACACAGTCAACTTCCTGGGACTGGCTTAGTCATCAAAAAAAGCAGAGTCAGGTGTATTAGTCAGCTATCTTGACACCATTTAAGGGAGGAGGGTCTTATGGTGGCTTATGGTTTCAGGAAGTTCAGGTTGTGGTTGGCTGGCTCCAAGGCAGAAACAGCATGGCAGAAGGCGCAGTGGAGGAAGGCTGCTCAACCATGGTGGTTGAGAAGCATAGCTGAGCTGTAGAACAGTGCTGGACAGCAAAGGATGAGGGACAATCGACAGTGCCCAAGGACACTATCCATTGTGTCCTAATGCCCCTCTGCCTTTCTCCTGGTGAGTGTCCGCATCACTCTGTGAGTGATCTTCAATTCAGCAGTACGCACAGGAGAACAGAGGTCCCACTCTTCTGACCTAGCTCCACCGCCTAAGGGGCCACTCAACTTTGACCTTATCAGTGTGTTAACCTGCTAACCCCCTACCCTGAAGGTGTGTTCTATGTCGCAGGCTATCGCTGTGAAGCTGGCATATTAATCTGGGCTTTCTGGGGCAGCCATTCCCACTTCTCAGCTTCCCTTGATCTTCCCCATGGCTCAGGGCTATGTCTGCCTGCAGGTGTGAGCGACCTCAGTTTTGAGCCTGAGAGCTCTCCAGCACCCTCTACTGAACTCCTGGAGAGACTGCCCAGCTATGACCACCTTCTTCAGAGGGACAGTAAGTCCATGTAGGGTCTCCTGCAAGCTCTGCTAGGGGCTCATGCTGGGCGAGGGTACATCTCTTAACACACAGGTACTGAGGGGGGAAGCCCCCAGTCATGCTGGGTAGGGAATGAGGGGACAGCCCCTGACAGTAACTAAGCCTGTCTCAGAGCCCAGTAGTGCTGGCTTTAGAATCAGCCATATCTGTTCCACACGGGCTGTCTCAGAGGTGTCCTTCGCATATGTGCTTTCTCGCAGCCAGCCTTTCCTTCTTCCACCCCACTGCTGCCTGCTCCTTTGTGTGGCTGCTGGGTCTCTGACTTGTTCATTTCTTCTCCTCTCCCCCAGGTCAGCAGATAGTATTTCCACCTTCAGAAGCCCTGGGGAGGATGCTGGAGCCACTGTCCTGGTCTTCCATTCTGGAACGCAGGTGAGAAGCAGGTTGCATACACCTCACTGTCACCCCAGCAGAGCCCTCTTCGGGGCAATTCTCAGCCCTGGCAGTGCCTTAGGGTCCCTTGGGCAGGCCTGTTCCATCCTTTACCTGGCAAACCGGATTCTGCAGGGATGTGGTCTGAGATCCTGCTTTTTCACCAAGCCTTTCAGGCTGGTTGGATACAAAGCTGGAGTTGAAAGCCACAGCTGACACCAGAGGCTTACAAACTCTGGCCTGTGGCCAAATTTAGTCTATCCCTGTAAGCAAAGTTTTTCTGGGATGCAGTCACACTCGTCGTTTGTGTCTCATCTATGGCAGCTTTTGTACCACAACAGCAGGGTTTACTAGCTCAGACACAGGCTGCAGCCCATGAAAGCTAAAATATTTACCATTTGGCCCACCGTTGCATGGAGCGCAGGCTGCGCAGCTAGCTGGGTACAAAGGGAAGGGGGAGATGGCTCCTCATGGGTCCAGTCCAATCCTAAGAGGTTCACCTGGGTGCCCCACTCCTCTGCCATCCAGAAACAGGGTGCCCCTCCCGTCCCCAGCTTCCCCTCCTGGAGTGCCGGGCACAAAGCCCACTTCCCTGGGGATGTATCTCTACCACTGCCCTCCACGTGTGCCCTGCTCTGTTGCCTGTCCTGCCGCCCAGTGGGTGTGGGGACCCCAGGCGAGCAAAGCAGGATTGAACGACCTTCGGGGCTGCCGAGGAGACAGGGCAGCTCTGGAGACTGAGGGCAAAGGGAGGCAAAGGTTCCTTCTTGCTGGAGGCCTGGGGTGGGAAGGCTTCAGTAGGGGCTGCATTCTCAGGGCAGGACTTTTCTGGGAGGAAGGACGGGGTGCAGAGAGGGCACTGCAGCTCTTTCCCACATGGTCGGCTGGACTTGTTCCCTGTGTACTGCTCCTAGCTTTCCTGGTCAGTTCGCGTTCCCTGAGGGCAGGAGGCTCGTTATGCCCGTCTCTGCCTCCTCCTACCTCAGGACACCCTCCTTGGTTTGGTTTTGGCTTTTGAGTTCCATAATCTGCCAGCTCCTCCTAAGCTATACACTTCATCTACTGTGCTTTTGCACCCCTCAAGAGCAAACTTTCACCTTCTTGTCCTAGCATCTGTCCCTCATTCCCTCTGCCCAATGCGCCCTCCACAGTTGGACTCTGCCGGGCTCTACTGTGGCCACAGCCCTTGGGGGGGTTCTCCTCTCCAGGGTGCAGTATCCCCTCCCCCATGCAGGGCCTGGCCTGCATAAGCCCACAGTCCCTTCCCAGACAGACCAGACCTCTCTGCTCCTTGTAGCCAAGTCCCTGTTGTGACGGAGGCGGTGGCCCGGGAGGCCCTCCTCAGCTTTGTGAACTCCAAATGCTGCTATGGCAGTGCAGCTGCCGGGGACCTCATCATCCAGGAGCTGAGGCATCAGACCCTCTGCAGGGTAAGGCACTGAAGGGCACTAGGATGCTGGGATGGGGGGCTGTGTGGTGTGAGTCAGGGAAAAGAAGTCAGGGAAAAGAAGGTGGTGCCGAGTCCCCCCTGCAGTTTCTGTGTTCAGCGCCATGAGTCATATTAACAGCAATGAGTCATATTAATAGCAATAAACATCATGGGTCTTCACAGACAAGTTCCAGTGCACTAATGTGCTGGACTGAGGCAAAGCATGTGGCATTCACATCTTGTTATGCAGGGGCAGATTGCTGCCTGTCTACAGAGCGGGGACGGAAGTCTGGCAAGTCAGAGAGGCAAAGTACTAGCCCAGGGTCATGTATTCAGAGGTGGTAGAGTTGGGCTCCAGAGCAGGATTCCCAGCCCACAGCCTGACCCACTGCACACTGACCCAGCTCCCTCTGGTTTTCTGAAGTGTCGCATGCCAAGGAGCCATTCAGCTGTCACTCCAGGGAAATCTGACCCTGTCACTGGACCACCAGGGCAGTCCTATTTGCTCCTGCACAGGTTCACACTCTCTAGTGTCAGTGACATGGCTGTCCTCTGGTAAGCATGTAATCACACAGAAATTGGACACAGATAGTGACTGTACTGGAGATCTGGAGGAAGGGGCCACCTTGGAACTGTGTGACCTTGGAACTGTGTGACCTTGGAACTGTGTGACCTCTGCTTCCTCACATGAGTGAGCAAGATCCAAGCCATGGCCCGGATCCTGCCTTCATCTCATCCAAGGACTGAGAAGGAGGATCTGGACACCAGGCGTGTCACTTCCTTCTAAGGGAAGCAGAGCAGTGGACCCTGTGGCCTCTGTCCGTAGAAGGCCGAATATCACTTCAAGATTCTTTCCCAGAGCATTTCTCAGCACTTTGTGCGGAACTGAGACTGCTCCAGTGTGAGCTGCCCAGGGCTGGCTGAGCTCCCTGCATGTGGCTCAGGCCCTCTAGGACAGAACTGCTGTTGCCAGTAGCACCGAACAGCACAGGGTGTTTTGTGGGAGCAGCTCTGGGTCTCCCCATCAAGTCTAGCAGCTGGCATCTGCCACCAGCTTCATAAAGGATACGTGTGCGCGCACGCACGCATGCGCCTGTGTGTGTATGCGCACGCGTGCACTGATTTTTCCTTTCTCCCTTCCCTTCCCTTCCCTTCCCTTCCCTTCCCTTCCCTTCCCTTCCCTTCCCTTCTCTCTTTCATTTTTTAGTACTAGGGATTGAACTTTGCACAGAGCTACATCCCCAACCCTTTTAAAAATTACTTTATTTCTGCAACAGGTTTTCAGTAAGTCAATGAATTGCTGAGGCTAAGCTCATCCTGTCTCAGCCTCCCAGAGTGCTGGGGTTGCAGGTGTGCACCACCACGTGCAGCTAACAGATGTGCTGTTTTTCCTCTTGGTAGTACCGACTGGAGACCTTCAGCGAATCCAGGATAAGCGAATGGACGTTTCAACCCTTCACTAGTAAGTGAGCTGTCTGAGCTCAGCTTGGGAGCAGATGAGGAGGAGCAGGTGGGAGATCCCAGGCCTGAGCTCATGAGCTCAGCTCCTTACAGAGACTGAGATGCTCGTCGGCTTGGAGCCACCCCCCGCCCCCATGAAATGCAGGGCTGACTTCATCTCTGAGGCTCCCCGGTGTTGCTTTCAGAGATGCTTCCTTCCCACTGGCTACAGATAGTTCTTGGGCAGCTGCCTGCCTCCCACCCAACCCTGGGGCCCTAAGGTTTCTAGACCTATAGGCTCCCCAAGTCTGTGGTTCCCTCTCTAGGAAGCCCTGGTCCTGTCTGCTTTCTCCGCTTTGCCACTCAGTCCATTCTGCAAGATTTGGCCAGTGTGTTGCCTTTTTATGAAGCTTTTGGCACTGCTGCCCCTCCCCAGCAGGACTGCCTGGCCTCTGAGTCTTTGGAGTGCTTTGCAAAGGTCTTGTGCAGAGCATTTGCCATGTCTTGTCACAGTGAACCGTGATGTATGCTGCATCTTCCTCCCGCAACAGAGGGAAGAGACGGGACCGTGGCGATAGATGATAGCCCTGGTTTACTGATCCCTTGGTACATCTCAGTCTTATCCTTGCATGTTGTACACATTATTCTGTTCAGTTTTTGCCCCATCCGTATGGTAGGTTCCACCATTATCCCCATTTTACAGATGAGAAAATTGAGGCTTAGGGAGGCTGAGTAGCTGGCCTAGAGTCACACCCAGATATACCCACTTTGAAAGCTTGGGTGCTTAGCCAGCATCTGAGGAGACCTTATGCACTCATTTCTTTCTCTTTTTTTTATTAATGAAGATTGAACTCAGGGCCTTTTCTAATTTTTATTTTGAGAGAGTATCTCACTAGACTGCTAAGTTGCCCAGGCTGGGTTCAGATTTAGGATCCTCCTGCTTCCCAGAGTGCTGGGATTATGGGCATGGGCTGGCGTGTACACCATTTGTGCAACCTGGGATCTGGCCTAATGCCTGCTTGGTGAATAAATAAAGTCCTCTTGCCATCACCTTTTGCTGCTCTTACAAGGACCTATTTTCTGTGTCAGACCACACAGTCAACAGGCCACAGAGAGGCACCTTGCCCAAGCTCTGGGACATCAAGGTCCAGGTCCCTGCGATGTTCCAGGAGGACACCAGGAAGTCCCAAGTGCCTCACACCTCCCTGGTCAAGGTGTGTGACAGATACTTGTTCTTCTTGGAGCTTTTTTTGCAGGTTCTGCTGGCTTCTTATCCTCTCAGCAAGGAATCCTCTACCCTGCCCGATTGTTCTTTACAAGGTACAAATACGCCTAATCCCAAACCCTGGATGCACCTCGGACTCATACACAATTCCATTTGAACCAGGGAATGGGCATTCCCAAGGCAGAAAGCTCATCCTATCCACAAACCTGTCCCCAGCTTTAGCTGGTGAGCAAATTTAGTCACATTCGTGACAGCGTGTGTATCCTGAGGGTACGTAACTGAGGCCCAGATGAAACTGACACAGCCAATGTGGAAACATTATTGGTATTTCCCCAGGTGGTCAGAAGGAAGCAGCACTTTCCTCCCATCTGGTGTTAGCAATAAAGTCCTGGCAGGGGACGGGGAGCCTGGCGTTTCACCGCACCTCAGATTCCCTTCTCCTCTAATTCCTGCCTTTTTTTGCATTAAGTTTTGACTCAAGAAACAGACTTTCTTCTCTGTGTGTTTTCATAGAGTTATAAGATGAAAAACACTCAGAGAGGGGAACAAAGTATTCCAAAGCTGTTTTTATTGAGTGATTTTTAAATTCTAATGACAAGTTCATTGCTGTCACACAAATGCCCCCCAGGGCCACGCACGGCTTCTGTTCCTAAGACTGCATTAGCAACAAGGGATGTGCACTGGTTGACTTGGTGGCTTGACCCCAGGTCAAAGTCAGGCTCTAAGAGTCCTCTTGCTGGCATGCAGGACAGATGGGGCCAGGCCTGGAGGAAGTGGGATGTGCTGTCCTCTCCTGGCGTGCTGCCAAGGACTTCCAGGGTATTTCTTAGTCATAGAAGGGCCGTGGGTTCCTCATGCCATCTTTCTGTCCTGGCTCTGAACCTGCACTTCTGTCTGAGGTGGTGGCATCTGGGCGGGGTGGGGTGCTTGCAAACCGGACCTAAGGTGGGCGCTGTGCTTTCAGGACTGTCACAAGTGCTGTGGCCATGGGCGGTACAAATGCAGTGGCTGCCACGGATCTGGCACGGTGAGTCACCTGTGCACCACAGGAGGAGATGATCCCACGATGAGGAGAAGACAGGAACCTAGGACTGGGCTGGGGCTTGGGTCTCCTTGAATGAATAGGGCTGCCTCAAGCAATTATCTTCCCTTTCTGGACCTTCATTTTCCCATCTGTAAACTGAGAGGGCTTCAGCTGGATGTAGTGATACATACTTGTCACCCTACCACCCTGGGAGGCTGAGACAGGAGGGTAAGTACAGTTCAGGCAACTTAGCAAGAACCTGTCTCACAATAAAAGATCAAAAGGGCTGAAGATATAGCTTAGTGCAAAAAACTGAGGTTTAATCCCTGTGCTGCAAAAAGGAGGGTTCCTCATCTGTAAAATGGGTACAGTTAATGATTCTTGCACTGAGACACTTACACTTCAGTTTTTCTTTCCTTTTTCCATCCATCTCTCAACATGCACAGATCATCTGCTTAGTGCCAGGTCCCTAAGAGAACTGAGGCTGATCTGGGCCAGCACTTGGGAGGCTTTGAGAGGCACAGGAGCTGTGCCTTCTACATCTTCTCTGGGCCCTGCCGAATCTGTGGACATCCTGGAACTTCGTCTTAACTAATGACTTCTGCAAAGACGATTTCCAAATAAGGTCCCATGCTGATGTGGACTTGAACCTGGCTGACTTTGAGTTCAGGTTGGCATGGGCCTGGAACAGACGTCCAGGCCTTTGGGCACCAGCTTCCTTCTAGAAGCCTCCTGGGCCCTCAGGTGTTCCTAGAGAGAGTCCCCATTCCCTGAGTGTTTTGGGCTCTGCCTAGCTGGAACCTCCTCATGGGTCATGCACTGACCACTGGCCACCCTCAGTCATTTCCTACACTGCCCTCTGGCAGGCTGCCTTCTCCAGCCCAGTGTTCCTGTCCTGCCGCTCACAAGCTGTTGTGGGTTCCTGTGCCTGGCTTCTCCCTCCTCTCCTGTCTCCTCACTCCTGGAGTTCGCTCCTGGTGGCTTTCCTGGGTCTCTCTCCCTCTGGTCTTTCTGTTCCTCCTCATTTCTGGGTGCTTCCTGTCTCCTCTGAGCAGTGCCCAGGCCATTTCCAAAAGTGACCCCTGTGTGCATCCTCAACTCCTGTCCCCTGAGGCTGAATCTCTGCGGCTGCCGTGCTCCTGTTCCTCTTGACACTGGTTGGGAGGCCTCTGGGGGATTGGAAGCTGGAAGGAAGCGGGGCTGACGTCTCAAAAGCACCAGGGATCCAGTAATGAAAAGTCTGAGACCCCACGTCCAACGTGCTGTGCTCAGAGGAAGTGGCTGGCGCCCTGCTTCCCAGCAGCCATGGGCTGAGGCTGTGCTTATCTGCAGGTGAGGTGCCCAGCGTGCAGCGGAACCAAGCGCAGAGCCCGGCCACCTCGGAGGTGTCCCCTGTGCTCGGGCTCCGGCAGGCGCAGGTAGGGGAAGGCGGGGGTTCCCTTCCTTCGGGGGAAGTGTCCTGGCTCTCTGGTGTCCTGGTGTCCACTGGCTGTGTCCAGAGGTGCCACCAGAGCTCGGTGTGAGGGCTGAGCTCCTCTCCAGGCCTGGCATTCCCAGGCAACGTGGCCCTCAGCAAGTACATGCCAGGTGTGGTGGAGCACACCTGTAATCCCAACACTCAGGAGGCTGAGGCAGGAGGATCGATGTGAGTTTGAGGCCAGCCTGGGCTACATAGTGAGTTCAAGGCCAGCCTGAACTGCAGAGCAAGAAAACAAAACAAAACAAAACAAAACAAAACAAAACAAAACAAATCGAAATGAAACAAAACCTCAAACAAGCAAGGAGCAGGGAGCAGGGAGTTTCTTTCTGTCCCCACAGAAGTGATTATCCAAAACTACCTACAGAGGTAAAAATTGCCTCTGAGGGGCAGGTACTGGCAAACCTGTTTATAAACTTGTAGCAGGGCCTGAAAGGGACAAGGCAAGTTGGTTGACTGACTAAAGAACCGACAATGTTCTTTCTTTGCTCCTTGCATTTTGTAAATCACATCCTTTAATGCACTTGGAAGTCTTTAAAGAGAAACAAAATCAAGAGGAGTGAGAATACTCAAGGATGGCTTGGTCACTGGTACCCCTGGCTCATCATGCCTCAGGCCTTCCTCCTGGCAGCGGGAGGGCAAGGTGTGGTGGGTCTTCTAAAAGGAGGAGGGAAGAGCTTCCGTTTGGAAGGAAACTCAGGTTCCTTTCTCCTGCCAGGAGCAAAACCCAGTATAAACTGGCATTAGCAAAACACACTTACAGGCTCATGTGCCAGCGAGCTCCAGCAATAATTCCCGCACAGCTCCAGCACTCTTCGGATCTGGCTGGAGCGGCGGAGGGGCCGCCATGGCCCAGCTCAGTCACCCCGGGAGAGAAGGAAGGATGCTCCTGTCAAGCCGTGGGGTGGCCTTCAGGGCCTTTGCCTGGGTGCCGTGCCTGTCATGCCAGGGAGAGGGGGTGCCAAGCCAGGCGGGCACAGGGCAGGGGAGCCGGGCAGGGAGGGGCAGCCTCAGAGGACGGAAGGTGGGCGAGGGCGGAAGCACCCGCCTCGAGGAGAGCAGTCGGGAGCTTCCTGGACCCTGTGAGCCTTGGAACAGTGCTGACTGTTGCCTTCAGGTGCAGCGCGTGCTCTGGGAGAGGGAGCAAGACGTGCGCCACCTGCCGGGGGGAGCGGAAGTTGGTGCACTTCGTCCAGCTGGTCACCATGTGGTACGTGGCGGCGCCCTGGTGTCAGGGCTGAAGGAGGTGGGGCGGGCGACACGACCGAGAAACTACGCAGTAGGGCTTTCAGGGTGCAGGGAGCTGCCGGGGTGGCTCCAAAGCCCCTGAGCAGACACGTGTACCTGAGCTGGAACGCTGCTGTCGCTGCGCTCTGGTGCGTAGGCTCCCAAGACTCCTGAGCGCTCCCACCTGGGGACACAGTCACGTTGTCTTGCCACATCCCATCCACTATTGCTCTGCAGTGAGGGTTTGTCCTGCGTCAGGACAAAAGTGCAGGGAAGTCCCAGACGTGAACGCTCAGCTTCCGTTCCTCACTCCCCATCGTGCATGGGGGTTACTGATGTTCACAGAGGCCAAGGGTCCTGGGGCTGCCCCTCTCCTGCGCAGCGCCCTGCGACCCTGCCCTGCCCTGCCGCACAAGCTCATGTGCTGACCATCTGGCCCTCTGCTCTCCCCTCTCAGGAGGAACAGCGTGTTTGAATTTGTGTCTGAGCCCCACCTCGACTGCCCCAGGGAGCTCCTGGGGAAAGCCAAAGGAGAAAGCCTCTTCAGGGACGAGAACTTGGCAGTAAGGAGGGCTAGGAAGGCAGGGGACTGGCTCTTTTGCAGCTGTGGGGGCCACAGTCAGTGGTGGGCCGCCTGGTGGGGACATGGCTGCCCTGGCAGGAAGGAGGTTGCTGAGCGCCCTTTGTCCCTGGAGCTTGGATGTCTTCAGGTCTGGAAGCCTGGCCCATGCCTGCTTTGATAAGTAGGCTTTTCTTGGATCCCAGGCGGGACTTGCTGGGTTATATGCTGTCTATGGCTGCCTTTGTGCTCCTGGGGCAAAGTTGAGGGAAAACAGACTACTTCTGGGCTTCACCACAAGGTGTCCTGCTGGAACAGGAGGCCTCAGGCCTGCTAGGCTCCGTCCCGGGCTCATCCCATCCCAGGACTCATTCACAGGGCTGAGGATTCCTGACCGGCCTGCAGGGAGTGTGCTCTGACAGGCAGGGACACTGAGAGTCACCTCCCTGCCCGCAGCGTCCACAGTAGCACTAGGTCCAGGTGGACGCTGAGTAAGTGCTTTTGGGGGGTGGAGGGACAGGGCTATGATTCAGAAGTTTCAAGGACAGCAAAGAGCCCTAGGGGACAGGCCTGGTCCTGATGTAGGAGAGTTCCCGGTGCGGCCCAGGGGACACAGGGTCTGGGGAGTAGTCACCTTTGTGCTTGGACTTTCTGTAGGATGACTGTGAGCTCTAGGGTTCACTGAGGGTGCACAGCATGTCTGCAATTCACACACAGTGCTGGGCACAGTAGGTAATTTCAGTGTGGACATGGGGAGTGGGTCTGAGTTCCCCGCCAGTCATATAGCTCACATCCCAAAGCCAAAGGCCGCAGGTGCTGACCCTGTGGGTGTGAGAAAGCAAGGCGGTCTCTGGCTCTGTCTCCCCAGGTGTACCCCATTGTGGACTTCCCCCTGCAGGAGGTCTCCCTGGCCTCTCGCAGGGGCATCGAGGAGCACAGTGCTGCCCTGGCCTCTCGGGGCCGCATCCTGCAGCAGGTGAGGTGGAGGGGCTGGCGGCCGCCTGGTCCTCACTGCTCTTCCTGGGCCCTGACTTCAGGGGCTTAGGTCTGGGGCTGTCAACTGAGGCTCTGGGGCCAGGCAGAGGTGCTATTGCTCGGTCATCAGAAGGGGAAACTCAGCCTCACTTTCTGCCTAGAGGCTCCTGAGACTGTGGGGCTGAGGAAGGGAAGACAGGGCCAGGATAGGGTCATGGGAGGAGACAGAAGTGCCAGGGCTGCACTGTGTGACCAGGGAGAGAGGGCAGCCTTTGAGGCCAGCCACGTACGCAAGTCAGGGTGTGGTTTGGGTTCCGACTCCCTGGTGTCGTTAGGGGAAGAGAGTGTTGGAGATTCAGGTGAGAGGCTGGGCTGGACCTGGACCCCAGCATACTCCCAGCCCTGCCTGCTCCCAGCTGCCCTGTTTGGGCAGTTTATTCAACAGGCACTAGGTGGCAATGCTGCCCACTCTTTCCCAAGTCCCCGGGTACCTCTGTGCTGTCTCTCCTGTCACTGCTGCTAGCTGGGGACTATACAGTGGGAGGTTGCCCCTTAACGGAGCTCTGTGACGGGGACCTGGTCACTGGGCCTGAGTCTAGCAGATGAGGACCAGACCCTGGGTCTCCTGCGTCCAGACAGGGAGACATCCAGACAGAAGCCATGATAGAAGGACATACTTGAGAAAGATTTTGCCCAAGTCAGGAAGAATATGGAGCTGGAGGGGCGAGACAGGTCTGAGAATGCAGCCTGACAGCCCAGCAAATTCTGAAGTTTCTCTGGTAGCGATGTTTTTATCTTAAAATTTAACCCAGAATTTATAAACCACCCAAGTCCCTCTGAGGGTGTTTCAATATAAAAACGTTTAAGATGACTTTATCCACCAGCTCCCCCCACTCCTCATCTTAAAATTAGTGCCCTAGATGTAGTCTGGTTTGGCTGGTGGCTTTCCCTGGGGATCCTTCCACCCTACTTGGTAAAACACAGATTCCGATAGTGGCTGAGGATGAAAGTCAGCTTTTCCCAGAGTTTAGGCTATAGGAAGGAGCAGAGCAGAACATAAACCTAGACAGACAGATCGGACTCTGCGGCCAATTCTGGAGTCCACACCAACTCCGGGGCATGAGCTTTATCCCGCAGGCAGCAGGGAGCTACTGAAGGTTCAGAGCAGGTAAGTGACAAACGGAACACCCAAGTTTGTTGTTCCAACATTTGTCTCCGCAGCGCCAGACCATCGAGCTGGTCCCCCTCACAGAAGTTCATTATTGGTACCAAGGAAAGACTTCTGTTTACTACATCTACGGCACTGACCACCAGGTGTATGCAGTGGACTACCCCGAGCGGTACTGCTGTGGCTGCACCATCCTCTGACCACACATTTGTCCCGGGGCCCCGTCCTCATCTGTCGGGGTGGGGGAGTTAGCCTCAGCCTGAGCTGAGTGTCGAGCAGATAGAAAAGACAGCCCCAAGCCAGCCGTCCTCGACAGGCAGCCTGATTCACAGTTTAGCTGCAGCTCTAGCTCGGTGTTTGCTTTGTGCACTGTGGCTCTGTGGCCAGTCCAGAAGACCTGAAGGCTATAGGCAGGTTCACCTAGACATCTGGAGTCCCCTCAAGAGGCTCTGTGCCTATCCCCTTCAGGGAAACTGAAGTCTGTCCCAGATGCTACATTGCACGAACTGACAGTGTTTACCAGGCTTTACCATGGGTCACTATGCACCCTGTCGCTGGGCTGGGGGAGAGGATCCCTTCCGACTGGATGCAGGGGCAGCGTGAAGAGGTGGTATGGGCCAGGCAGGCCACCAGAACCAGGGGCACCTGCTGTGGCTCAGAAGGGGGTGCTACTGAGGCCTCCGAGAGCAGACGGGAGAGGTGTCCAAGCTCCAGCTGGACCTTCAGTCTCTGCCCCCACCCCACCCTAAGGACAGCAACCCAGAAGGCTGGGGAGAGAAGCCACGCCCAGAGCATGGGTGATAAGAGATGCGCAAATGAGCCCTGCACCCTCCTGTTGCCCCTTGATCCTAGGTCCCAGGTTCCATGGATGCTGCTGCTCCCCCTCCCCCCATTCTGGCTGAGCCTCACGGTGGTCTGGGCTAACTCCCGCAGTGGGCTTGTTATCAAGAGCAGCGGTGTTTGGGATGAGGCCATTCAGCTCCCTTGGGCATCACAGAACCCAAGGGGAACAGGACTGGGAGACAAGTGGCCTGACCTGGGCTCAGGATGTGGAGGAGCCCAAGGGCCCTGGGAGACACACCCTGGGGTTGAGGGACAGGGGGCACAGGCAGAAGCTGCTCCCTGGGCGCAGAATGGGACTGGAGGAGACAGGTTTCCCAGGCAGGCCCCCACCTCTCAGGGCATTGCACAAATGAAGGGATTGGAGGTGACACTATGGGTAGTTGGTGGCTGGGGTCCAGAAAGGTGATTGTCAAGCGGTGCTTGGGGACACTCATGTGACTAAGCTATTTCCCTGTGGCACACGACATGTAAACATTCCTCTGACATTCATGTAAGGATGTTAATTACTTAGTTACATGCAGAAGGCTCATCAATTACTATTTGCTAGTTTTTAATTACTATTCAGCTTGTTCTTTGAGTTTTCCCCATATGTCTTACTTGCAGTGACTTCCGATTGTTCTCAATTCAGATTTATGCATTATACATGGATGGACTAGCTAGTGAGGCTCCTCACTGCACCTCCTGTGGGGAGTCTGAGCACTGAAATACAAATGTTTTCAAAAAATCACTCTCTTCTAATGTCTGACTTATATTTCAACTTAGTGGCTGCTTTCTAAAAAATTATACAAGTGAGCTCTGTGTGAATTTTATCTTAGGACCTAAAGGAAGCAGCTGTGTGTCAGGTTCACTCCAGTGGCTCATGCACAGCGGTGGCTTGTGAGCCGGCAGGAAGCTGCTGGCTGGCAGGAAGTGGGTTGGAAGGGAGGTCTGGCTGTTGAGCAGTGAGCAGAAGGTGCCGTGAGGCCCAGCTGAGGGTCCCTGGCTTTGGCCAAGCCCTACGCGGATACCAGGTTCCCTGCTGTTTGACAGCTGTTGAGTGGTCTCCCTTGTAGGATCCAGTTTTGGTGACCTTTGCTGCTCTGGAGCACATCACATCCCTAACAAGACCAGTCACTAGGGCTTTGGCTTGGCCTGTTCTGTTTTGTTTGAGAAGAGCATTACTGAGCTGACTGAGCTGCAGTCAGCTGTGGCCAGGTCAGGGTGAGGCCTGGAAACTGGATGGGGAGCAGCCCTGTCCTGGGAGGGGCAGACGAGAAGCCTTCAGTATCTCAGGTGGTGTCCTGGGACTATCTGTGCATTGTCTCAAATGGCATTTCATGCCAAAGAGGAGATCGAGCAGGGCCCTTTCCCCACGGAGGCCTGCATTTCCCTTCCCTGTAGCTCTTGGGATTGCAGGCCACTGTAGGTCTACACAGCGGTTGTTAAGAATCTGGATGACCTTGGGTTTCCTTCAGAGCTCAAGGGAGGCCTGGGGTCCTGATGGAAGTGTGTGTGTGTGTGTGTGTGTGTGTGCATGCACATACACACGTTTGCTAGGAGAAAATATTACTGCTTAGAAAGCAAGAGGGCCTTCTTTCCCCTGGTGTTCAGCCCTTCTCTTCCCCTCTCTGTCCCTGTCCTCCTCCGTAATTCCTAGTACACGGGGTCAACTTGGACTTTAGTTTCAGGGGCCCTTTACATAGCGGGTGATGCGTTTTCAGGCAGGGTGAATGTCTCAGGTGTAGTAGTGTTTCTCAGCAGGGAATAACCTTTCCAGTACTATAGCTGGATTCTGTTGCTTTACATTCATTTTTCAATATCTCCCCTATTTGTTTGCCTTTCATACTCTACAGTCACGGAAAGAGCATGGGTTTTGGAATCAGACACACTCAGGTTCAAATACTGACCCTGCCCACAAACAGTTCTGTGACTTTAGGCAGTGCAGTAATCTCACTGAGCCTCGGTTTCCTCATCTGTGACATGGGGACGATACAGTTTGCTTGCTGGATGGATGAGAAAGGTTAAAGTTTGGCCGAGGGATACTCTGGGCAGCTGACACTTTTTCTGTATTTTACCTGGAGCACAGTGGCTGTAGGACATCTAGATTTGGGGTTCCCCTCTATCACGGTCCCCAAGATGTGTGTTACATTTGTCTATGTCTTCAAGCTTGGGACATTTCTTTGCTTTTTCCCTGCATCAGCTGACAGAATTAAAATTCCCAGCTATAAGGAAGGTGGGGTTGTGGTGTGAGGGCACAGTGTGCTAACCTTTCAGGCTAGAATTAGTCACTGTGTTTTCATGAGAAGCAGCCCACCCTGTGATCTGAAAGTAAGAGATTTCAAGGAACTGGCATGTAAGATGGGGACCTCCTTGTGGGAGACA
>PVJX010010335.1:0-57361 GCA_004027295.1 Dolichotis patagonum | reverse complement strand
GCATTATATACATATATTAAAGTAATCCTCAAGGATTTTATCTTTCAAAAAGGAAGGAGAGGAAAAATACATAAAAATAACTAGTGAATAGTTTTTTTAGCCAAATACCAGAGTGGCTTAGGGTAATGAAGCTGTTGATAAATTTGCCTTTCTCTATGCTACTAGACAGAGAGAGAATTATTCCATAGTCAAACTTCCTCCTAGTTGTGGCTTTACTTTTCAGAAACTCACTCTTCAGAAGGAGCAAAACTTAGACACTAGTAAAGACTGATGAACGTGATGGTAATTGGAATATTAAAGATGGTGCATTTAAATTATTTTCTATGACGAGATGGAAGAAAGAATGTATATGCAGTTTGCCTTGCTATATTCGCCTATGCCTCACTATCATAGTATTTGAGAATTCACATTCATTTAATACAAGGAGAATAAAATTACTGAAATTATTTATTCCTTAAATGATTTTGGTGATCTAACACTTATTCATAAGAAAATTGCAATTGTCATTTCATTTCCTTCAGTTAAGAACATGATATTTAAAATTTTTTTTTTTTTTTGGTTATCTGGGATCACAGCATGTTTCTTACTTGAGACAGATAACTTATAACATGTGTAAAGTTGAGTTGTTTTGTCCTTACCAATGAATTATCAATAATTTTTGCATTGAGGGAATTAATAGAATTGATTAGGAAAAGAGCTGTTTTATAGACAGTACACATTTAATAAGTAGAAGTTGATTTCCTTCATGTTTTATATAAAAATCGTACTACTGTAGAGTTATAATAATAATTTTTATTAAAAATAGACAAAATTATTTCAGTAAAATTACCATAATTCTGTAAGATATAATGAATACCTAACACCAAATGCAACCTTTGATTTCCAGTTCTATATCTTTAGAGACAAATAGATAAAACTTCCTGCCAATCAGATTTTATTTTTATACATTTTACTTGCTATTTTCTTTTGTGGTTGTTGCTATTCTTTTAAGTGGATCAATGTGCTGTTTGAAAAGCTATATAAAAACGTAATGCATCCACAGATGGGGGAAGGAAATGAAAGTAAAGTGTTTAACTTTTGTATTTATAGTACTAAATCATGGGAAATCACAGCTATTCAAGGCCTACTATCCAGAGCTTCAGTGGCTATGAAGGATTTAAAATCATTTGGCCAGATGGTCTACATATGGCAGATCACTTGATTAGAGGCCTCTGGACTCCTCTCATATAAAGACACAGCCTTGGTTTAATAGGTCCTACTTGGCTTCAGCTCTTTCTACACAGCCCCATGATAGATACATTTGATGGTTTTGGGGCAAGGTAATTTGTCTAAGGACAGCATAGTGCAGCAGTGTAAGTTATTCATGAGTCTCATGAATGAAATGTCCAGCTGAGTTTGCCCATTGGTTTAACTTACACACATAATCACTCCCTTATATTCAAGTGCCCATTTTATAGCATGTACCTTTTATCAGGGCAGTGTTATCCTATTAATAATGGTAGAAATTAATGATGAGATTCAGTTTTTTACTTCAGTGCTACCATTGATAGGACAAAAATCTGTCAATATGTGAAAATAGTTCATGATCTACTTTTAAAGATGCACGTTACTATAAAAGGGATGGAGAAAAATAAAAATAAAAAATGATGCTTTGAAGTTCTGTGTCTTTGAGAAAATTGATGGCATATGTTCTTAATAATTCTTTCCATATTCTGTGGATATAAAGTTTATCTGCTAATATAGCATCTTGTATTTCCATATTCCAGGTCTTCCTCCTTCCCTTACTGAATTACATCTTGATGGAAACAAAATCAGCAAAGTTGATGCATCTAGCCTGAAAGGATTGAATAATTTGGCTAAGTAATATTATTTCATTAATTTCTATTAGAACAATGGTTAGGTATGCTAGTACCCATATGCGCATAAGTAGAAACATGATTTTTCTTTTTACTTTAGCAGTCATTATTGTCTATAACAATCCCAGAATTCAATTTACTTAAAAATTTCTTGAAAAGTCAGTGAAAGAGAATAGCTGCTAAGAGTATAGCACCAATGTCAGCCTCTTATTTTGACAATGTCATATTATTGTGAGAAATGGAATACAAGGTTTTTGATCAAATTATGGTTTAATTTAATACATTAATTCAATATAATCTAACTTAGTAGCATCAAACAGAGGATTGAAAAAATTATATCATAATGTATCAAATTTGAAAATACTTTAAGATGAGCATAATATAAAAATATTGGGCAGCCCACAAATTAACACTAGAATAAATGTGATAAAATTCTCAAATCACTTCTTCACTAAAGAGTGTAAAGTAAAATATATGCACATTTATTATAACCTAACAAATAAAAAGATGTTTTTTGTGGCCCTTCTTAACGTTTCTTTTTCAGAAATGATCACTTGTGTCTGCTTTCTGGTCTAACAGTAATCTCTCTGGATTTGTAGTATGGCTAAGTAATGAAAAGAGGAAAATGACAGCAAAATTTTTCAGTTCAAAGAATGCTCTGTTCTTGATTTTGTGTATGGCGCTGAATGCTACTTCACAGATTGTCCCTACTGTATAAGATGCCAAATTGACTCTCTCGTTTTTATTTGTAAACTTTCTGAAAGATTTGTATATTTGTGAAATAGTGACACCAAGGGTTGTATACAGAGCAGCCCGTTACCTCTCTGTGGACAGACCTAGTGGGTCACAAAGACTGCAGAGGAGCTTATACAGGTGACTAGAGCTGCACTGTGTCCTCTTGAGTCTCATGTGGTAGGCAGTGCTCCTTGTACAACTATTTTAACTATTGTCTGTAATACAGAATGCACTCTTCATAGCCGTGTGGTATGACCTTGTCTCAAAATTAAAAATTAATAAAAGGATCTGGTAATGTAGCTGAATGTAGACACCAGCTCTACCTTCAGTACCTAGCTCTGACAAGAAAGAAAGAAAGAAAGAAAGAAAGAAAGAAAGAAAGAAAGAAAGAAAAGAGGGAAAGAGGGAGAGGGAATGGGAGAGGGAGAAAGGGAAAGGAAAGGAAAGGAAAGGAAAGGAAGATAAAAGAAAAGAAATGAAGAGAAAAGATAAGAAAAAGAAAAGAAAACAGAAAAGATAAAAAGAAAAGAAAAGCAAGCAGCCAAAGATGTCAGAACACTGTTTCAGGATAGCTGTTCTAATTCACTTTCTTTTTCCTGTCTGTAAAATTTTATTTTTTATTTTAAAAAAGCAAAACATAAAAAAGGATAGAAATAACTGATTCACTTTTATGCACAGATTGAGAGAAAATAGTGTATCCATTACTTCAGAAGTATGAAACATAATATTCATATTATGTAAACATATATAGATGCATTACATATACAATGTCATTATCCCTTTTCGTAGGTGAAGTATTACTTCATATTGAAGACCATGGTTTCTGAGCTGTGTGACCAGTGCCCCTTCCAATGACCAGAGTAATATCACATATATATTATGTTCCCCAAAAGTTTTTGATTCAACTTATGAAAAGGAATGAAAAATGAACAGTTTCCTTTTATACTTATTAGAGATGTTATATTCTAATAAATATACCACATCCAACTAGAATATTGTAACTTGGAGTGCTGTGATGTGTAGAAGACACCATTCTGACATAGGAAAATAAAGACCAGAAGAAGACACAAATGTTTAAGATTGAGGGTCAAATAAAAATTTCCAATAACTAAAACAACCCAATCATGCTATTGATGCCATAAAAGCAATAAAAATTAATCTTCCTTATTTTGAATCAAGCCATAATTAAAACTAAGGAAAATTTCTTAAATCAGCATTTAAATTCCAAAAGGACTCAGAGATCAAACACTAGGAAGATTATCCTGTAGAAAGTTTTCTTCTTCAGCATTTGAAGGAACCTGACAAACTCCCCTACTTTCTCCCCTTTGAGCTCTTCTGTCTCTTTGTCATTATTTTGCTGACTCATTCCTGTTACTCCTTTTTGCCTTTTGGGTTGAAATCACTTTGTTCCTGAATGTCTCATCCTTAGAATGTTGACCACGATAGTCATGAATGAAAGTCAACTACTGCTGGCCCTGGAAGCAGCAAGACATTATGCATTTAAGTTAAAAAATATGAACCAAAAGTTTGCATCGACTAAACTTGAAGGTCTTGTATGAGTAAATGAGAAAGGGACACGAGATAAAGAACTGGAGCAGAGATCTGAGTCAGAAACAGAGTTGTTGGCACAGCCACAACCTGAAAGTGACTGTTAGATGGACACCAAGGAGCTCTCTAAACCCAATGCCATTTGCTACTTTTGTTAACCCTTCTAGAAACTAGATACACTAACTTTATAGAATGGTACAGTTTTTATTTTGTATGAGTACACAGATATCTGCCTAGTTGCTACGTTTCCAAACTAATTGGAATGATGCTGCCACATTTTCTTTTAGTTCTGTGTCAGATTCATTTGCTATATTCCTTAGATCAGTCTCAGGAGTTATTTAAGGAGCATGCCAAAGAATATGTTAATACTGGATTATGACATGGGAAGCACTAGTCTAGAGGAGTGAAATACAAGTGCACAGCCTTACATTTTGCAAGAAGTGACTCCAGGATGCCATGAAGCGTCTACTAGAGCTGTTCACCCTGTCATCTTCAGTCAGAAGAATCTCAAAAAGTTGGTACTCAGTTGATATCCTAAGAGCAAAGCGGCTTTGCTGGGGCTCAGAGAAATTGGGAAAGGAACTCTAAGTCGTTGGAGTAGTATGTACAAAAACAAGAAGTGTCCTTTGCTCCCTACTTACTTAATCACACACGATATACAAAACAGGTTTTGGTGCATGTTATAGACCTTCATTTCTACTTGCGCTTGCAGGTTGGGACTGAGTTTCAACAGCATCTCTGTTGTCGAAAATGGTTCTCTGGCCAACACGCCCCATCTGAGGGAGCTTCACTTGGACAACAACAAGCTTATCAAGGTGCCTGGAGGGCTAGCCGAGCACAAGTATATCCAGGTACGGCAAAAGCATGACTCGCTGTTAGAAATACCTAGACAGCAAACCCTCCCTACCAGGAAGCTAGAGGTAATGGGCTGTGCTTGGAAGAAGTTTTTATAGTGTCAGAGTCAGCTAGGCTGCTCTCACAAAATACCAAAAAAGTGGCTGCCATAAGCAGTTCTGTAGATCAGAAATCTGAGATCAGGGTGCTAATCTGGTCAAGTTCTGAGGAGCACTGTCTTCCAGGATGCAAATGCAAGCATCATATTGTGCCTTCACCTAGCAGAGAGCTAGCTAGTTCTCTGGCTTTTTCTTAGCAAGGCATGGAAACATTCTAGAATGTTCCTTTCTCATAACCTAATTTCATAACCTAATTGTCTCCTGAGGTTCCATCCCCTAATACCAGCATACTGGGTTTAGTATATGTGTTTTGAGAAGATACAAATTTCAATCTATTGCTCAAGAAGAATTTTTACTATTTCTATGTAAATATTTATTCCAGATTTATGACATAACAAGTTATTAACTTTTAAAACCAGTAATGGATTGTTTGCTGCCAATAACATTTATGAGGCACAATAGTTTCAAGTAATAAATCGAAGTAAAAATTACCTGGTGCAGAAAATGATGTGACAGATGGACACAGAGCAAAATAATAATTTACCTTTTGACTCCAGCAGATACCAGCTCAAAAGAGAATGTTCCACTATCCATATGCCTGAACTAGTATAAATTATCATATTATAGGAATTAATAAGAATATGGAGTTGGTAGTCAGTGGCCTAATGTAATAATAATGGTTTGCAAACTGAAATGCACAATGAAATAATTATTAGTTTAAATCATAATGATAATTTCCAGTATAATAGAAGTCTTCCATTTTTATTTTGAGAAAGTGTTATTCAAAAAACTTTTAAAAAAATTAATAGCATGATTTTATAGATCGTACATATATTGTTTTATCAGACTTTCAGCTTTTTGAAAAGAATCTTTAAAATTCATTTTTTTCAGAAATGTATGTGCTTCTTTGATAAAGGTGATTAAGAAATAATATATTGACAAATTTTTATAGATAAAAGCATCTTATGAAGTTTATAATTTTGATAATCTAAATATTCCTTGTGTTTCAACACCGGTTAATCTTTCACTATGCTGACAACAATGTAGTGAACACTAAACTGTTGTTGTTGAGTTTGTCATATTTCCAATTAAATTGATGTGGCACAATTTACATTAACTAGATTTTCAAGAAACTTAAAATATTTTTTGGAAATGTTGGTTCTGTTTTAGTAGAGACTATGGTTGGTGGTAGAATAATGTGCAGGTAGTTTTAAAATGTTTAGAAGATGTAGTCGCTTTTCCTGGTATAATTTTAGTTTCTGTTGAATTTTTACTTGTCTTTGCTTTGGATTTTATATCTTGCATGATGATTTTCACCTTCTTGATTCTGTTTCTCAAGTATCAGCCAGTAAACACATGAAGATCATAGAATCACCTTAATGAGTTCATAAAGAACATGTTCCATGTTTGGCAGGGTTTATACAGAAATAGTAAGGTTGAAGAGTATAGGTGGAGAAAACTGCTTGCACCCAAGAAGCAGAATGAGAGAATTAAAGAGAACAAAAGAGAGAGACTGTATACCCTCCCAGGTCACACTCCTATTTATCTGTTCACCAGACCTAACAGCAACTAACAATAACTCAGCTATATAGCCCCAAAGATTCATCACTGTCCAAAAATCCTGCCTAGAGCCTCATAAGGCCTTTGGGGATAATTTTTGACCTAAACCACAAAAAAGCCTATTAAATATAAGCAAATCTCAGCAGTATTCACATAATGCCATGTATTTGAAAAAGTCTCATGGTTGACTTTCTATCTCTAATTGTTTACATGCTACCAATTTTTACCTTAATTCCTACAAGATTGTAAGTATACTATCTACTACAGTCACAATTATTTTTAGTAAAACTGATATTATCATTCAACCATCACCATAATCTTTTTGACATTTTTGTTTTTCCCAAGTATCCCTCATAATCATTATCAGTCAAATCTCAATATAATCTCCAGCTACAGCAAACCATTAGTTGAGTTCATCTTATTTATTTGTGTTTTGACATAATGTTGGTGTTGAACCTAAGACTATAGAAGTTTTGGATATTTTATAATTTTTACTGCTATATTTATGTCTATGTCCAGTTTTGAGTTAGTGTTAGTATATGATGTAAGACTCTAATGCATTTTTGAATACACATAGTCATTTGTACCAAAGACATTTGTTGCAGTTTATTCTTTCCCTAAGTAATTTGCACTTTTGTTGAAAATCACTTAGATATGTGAGAGTTCATTTCCATATTTTTGTTCTATTACATTTATCTGTATGTATCCTTATAGCAGAATTATCTTTTGATTACTGTAGGTTGTACTGATTTTTTAAAATGCATTAACTTTATTTTTATTAGCATATGTTTGGCATACATACTTATCACATCCATCATAGGAAATTTGTACCTGCACACAATCTATCTTTCTTCTTTTTCCTCATTCCTCTTTCACCCTTCAGCCCCTTTCCCTCTATTTATACAAGATTCGTTCCCATTTTTTTCTTTCATTCTCCATTTTTTTCCTTTTCTTTTCTTTTAAGGTCATATTCTTAAGTGAAATAAATTGGATGCACAGGTTTAAATACTGCAGTTTCTCTTCTATAATATAAAGACATGAACTGGAATAGAGAATATTAAATTGTAGTTATCAGGGAAGACCTCTCTGGTGGTAGCACATCAGTTACATAAATCAGCATGCCTTGCAGATATCGTAAAGATTATTCCAAGTGAAAGAAGCCCTTGCGTCACATTCCACAGAGTGAACTTGTTTGAGTATTTGAAGAACAGCAAGTGAGTAGGTAGTTGGAGGGAACAGCAAAGTGAGATGTAAGGGTCAGGATGTGAGAGCATGTAGGATTTGTAGGCAGTGGTGAGAACCTGAGCTACCCATACACAATCATGAAAACCACTGGAACCCGAGAGCAAAAGAGATATATTTGGCTTAATTTTTGAAAGAATTGCTTGGGGAGGCAATGAAAACACCAAGATTTCAAAAGACAGAGGAGGAAGCAGGAAGACTAGTCAGAGTTACTTTAATACTAGAGTAAGGCCAAGAGCTTGGATGCTGTTATTGAAGTCAGGCTGACAATCCCAACTGGATCCTGTGCACATTTTGAAGGTTACACTAGAAGGATTTCATGTTCTTTTACAGTTTAAGAGAAGACTCAGCAACTCCCACAAGGTCTATAATTGGAATATCTAGAATGATTGACATACAATTTACCAAGGGAGTGATGATTAAAGAAGAGAAAAAGCAGGTTTGGAAAAAAAGACAGAAAGCAAATTTTGATTTGTGTTGAAGTTTTCCAAATGGAGACTCCAAAGACTGACAAGAATCTTTATCCAAAGGGTGTCAGTGTATTTAGGGGAAAATAACCACTGTCCATTGATTCACATTGCAGGTTGTTTACCTTCATAACAACAACATTTCTGCAGTTGGAGCAAATGATTTTTGCCCACCAGGATACAACACCAAAAAGGCTTCTTACTCAGGCGTGAGTCTCTTCAGCAACCCTGTCCAGTACTGGGAGATCCAGCCCTCCACCTTCCGCTGCGTCTACGTGCGCTCTGCCATCCAGCTTGGAAACTACAAGTAACTCCAAGAGAGCGCCCACTTTTAGAATCTGGCCAAATCCCGCCCATGTCAGTGCTAAAAGAACAGCAATAAAGTAAAATTTTAAAAAGAGGGAGAATACATGCTAGATATTGGAAACTTAACTCTACTGTGCATGTCTTTCCCACATGACTTACTATACATAAAGCTAAATATGCAGTTCAAGTCATTACCTGCAATAAAAAAAACCTATTTGCCTGCCATCTTCAGAATCATTTTTTAAAGTTTCTGTTAATGTTAATTGAGCTACTATAGGTATCTTTATTTCACCAAATGTAAAATTTGGAAGAATTATATATAGATGTCAAAATTTACTAAAGTTTTTTTCTTTTAATTTTTTGGAAAGAACAAACTAAAAACAGTATTGTTTTTCTGTAATTCATAGGGCAATTAGTTCCTGCAACGTAATGTTAAATGCCAAAAGCTAGCTCTGTGTTAATCTCCATTATTATTGATAAAACCTTATTTGAATATGTGAATTCAATACAGGTTATGTAAAATTTTTGCTAATGTCTTTATTTGAAAAAAATAAATTAAAAATGCATTCAAAATTGATATTGTATAAAAGCTTAATTGTAAATGCTCCCTAAATTCAACTTTCTGAAATGAATTGACCATAGCACATATCTTCAAGTCGTCAGTATTTCTTCTGCCCTTGTTTGTGATATTTGGATATGATTTCTCTCCTATCTACATGCAATGCTAGATTACAAAGTACAAAAAGATACTATTTCTGATTAGCTACTAATTTACTAAATACAATTTCTAATTATTAGTAATATAGTCAAGCTGCTCACCTGAGCATTTCTACAATTATTAGCTGTATTAGAAATATTAATTGCCTTACGAATTTTAAAAACTTGCATTAGGGTTTGGAAACAGCTATCAAAACAAACAAATAAACCTGAGAGTAGTTTTAGTTTTGAGTAGGCTTTGAGTAGGAAACCTTTTGATACAGATTTTTTTTAATACCAAGGTGGATGTTTTGTGATTGCAAATCTTAGAAAAATAAACCTAAACGTGACAATTTGCCAAACAGTGAGCAAAAATAAACTTTTTTTTTTATAAACTGATTATCTCAAATATTGCTGTTAGTGATGGAAACTGGACTGACACAGTCACACTCTTTCCCAAATTCCTAGGGAAGGGCGCATCCTTGTGTCTCGTTATGCCTTGTATCTCAAAATTTTCCTGGTTGTAAGTCAGGATGTCTCAGATCTCTACCTCCATCTTCACATGACTTTCTTCTCTCATGCCTCTGTGTCTGCTCTTCTCTGCTCAAAGGACAGTGGTTGTATTGGGTTAGGATTGTATTTAATATGAGCCCTCTCTAACTTGATTACATCTGGTAAGATTAATTTTCAAATGAAGTCACAGGTACTGGGGATAACACCTTGAAAATTCTTTTCAGGGAAATTCAAATCAAATTTTCAAATGAACCATTAACATTCATATACTTTATAAACATTTATTTTGGTTTCAATGTTATTAAAATTTTTGTAAGGTTATATGTGATTACATAGAGATCACAGTGATGTGGCACTAAATACTACTATGTGATTCTTATCACCTAAATCAAACATAAAATGGGTCTCTGCTTTTCCTCTAGTCTGTTTTTTTTTTTTTTTTTTTGGTACCAGGGATTGAACTCATGGCCTCACGCTTGCCAGACAGGTGCTTAGGCTGTTGCGATAAATCCCTGGCTTTGTCTATTCATTTCACTGAATCATTCACGTTATTATTTTAATTTTTTTCTTCTTTTTTTCATAATACTGGAGCAACAAACTCCTTCATTGTAAGGCTTGAGTGCTGCTATAGATATCATCATTTTATCTTAATGCAAATGAAGAAGCAGCTAATCCCTCAATTAAGAACGTTTTATTTTATCATTTCTTGCTCATCCAGTGCTCCATCTTGGCCTGGTCCAAGTCACCCCTGCACATACATAAGACCTTTTATGAGACCTCATTGCAGACTCTAATATCCCACAGCATAGGAATTAATAGGTTGCTGAGTTGTTGTTGCAATGTGATCAAGAAAAGGAAAATGGTAACTTACTAAAATCACTTACCATCGTTTTTTTTTTTAATTTTATTTTAAAGAGAATAAAACAAAAGAGGGCAGGACAGAGCAGATCAGAACAGGACAACATAGGCAACACAGTACTTTACGTTAAGATAATCGGACATCAACAGTAGCTATCACAGTATCTCTTACTCTGCTATAGTTGAGCATAGTTTCAAATACAATAATATCAAACATAACAAAATAGTATAAAGCCATGCAAAGAGTGAAAGAATTACAGGGCTTTCTGAACCGAATAACAGAAAATGATCAATGGGTACTATAATATCTCATTTTCAATAGAAAAATTTTGTTTAAACTATCACACATACTCAAATCCCAATAAGACACAATGTGATAGATAGAACCAATGGTAGTAGAAGAATAGAAGCATGGTGGGACTTCTAAGAAGGATGATATTAAATCAGCAATAGCTGTCATAATGTTTTATTTTCAAACAAAATCACTTAGCATTATAAATATCCTTCAAAATAAAACAACCTTCCATGAAGTTCAATAATCTTGAAGAAAAAGAAAGGCCATAACATGTCTCATATAAGACACCAGAAAAGGACTGGGTAAGATGTCCTTTGAGGATACAACATCCCACAGTGTATCAGGCATTGGAGGTCAAGAGATTTTCTCCCCAGGATGCTTATTCCAATAAATTGTGAGGGTCTAGTTGATATTTCTAGGTCATCAGTAATAAGCATAGGAACACAAATCAGTTGAAAACTATACTCAATATATTTAAACAATTCAACCAACTTCTCCTGGTTTGATGGGTCTAACAGCATATATTTCTTTATTCATTCAGCAAATATTTACTGATGATATTGATGATGTCCTATGTCTGACCCTGCACTAGTGGCCGAGGCACAGCAATGAATTTTGTCTTGTCCTTATGCTGTACACAGTTAAGCAGGAGACATCCCAGGACAGGTCCCCTGTCATGGTTTATGTCAGTAGTCCCCAAACGTCATGCAATTATGGACTTGACCAAGTCTAGCATTTGTGCTTGGTTCCTTGTCTAGTGCTTGGATTGGTGGTGTGAGTGCTACATCCACCTAGAGGTGGAGACAGAATACTATATAATGGCGGAAGAAGGTGTGTCTCCCTCTCTTGCTGGTTTGCACCTTCCTGTTTGCAGCGGCCCCGAATGGCTGCCCCGTGAAGCCACCTTGCCTTGTAGCCAACTGAATATAGATTAAAATGCCAAACACCATAAAATATAAATATTTCCTTCCTTAACTTTAGGTGTCAGGTATATTGTCTTAGCGATGAGTAAAAAGTAACTAACACACCCCCTAAAGGAGATAGAAAAGTAAAATAGCACTGAGGAGTAAGGAATGAAACAGAGTGGAACTTGATGTTTTAGCCAAAATGGTTGAAGAAAGACTTTCCCATTAGAAGGAACATTTGAGCAGAGACATAGGAATGGAAAGAAGCAAGTTAAGTCTAGAAAAGATGCACTAACAGCAGAGAGGGAAAATCTGAGGACAACAAAATAAGCAAGGAGAAACAAGATGTAAACTAGTTCTGAGAAGCAGAGGGAGAAAATCTGGTAATGCTTCTTAGGCAGCCTGAAAGCATAGGTTTTACTTGGGCAAGATGAAAGGTGGTGAAGAAATCTTAGAGGGATGACTATGCTCTGTCTACACAAACCACAGAGAGATGGCAGGGCCAAGTAAGGATATTTAGGTTGCTATTGAAATGCAGAAATAAGAGATGATGGTGACTTTAACTTGGAATACAAGGGTGATGAGACGGCATCAGTGCACAGATTTGTTTTTAATGTAGAAAGAACACAATGGCTGAGCTTTCAGAAGGGGCATGAAAAAGAAATATTGGAGACAGAGATAACTTCAAAAATGTTGGGCCATGGGCCGGGGATTTAGCTTAGTGGCTTAAGTACCTGCCTGGCAAGCGTGAGGTCGTGAGTTCAATCCCCAGTACCAGAAAAAAAAAAAAAAATGTTGGACCAAACCAGCAGAAGACTGATAAAAATTACCATGTGTTAAGCTGGGAAAGATAGAAGATAATAAGATGGAAAATGTAGAGACTGGAGGACTGGTTTTGGATCTGCTCATTTTGAGACACATACTCTAATTTCGGAAGGAGTTATCAAGGAGATCTTACATGCAGGACTTAGGAATTTGGGTGTGGGGTTGGGCTGTAGGCTGCCAGAACAGAGTTTGTGGATCCTCTTTATCAGGACAGAAATGACTTGACTTTATCCAAACTAAGCAATCACATTGTAGATGTTAGTAACACATTTTACAGGGCCAATTCCGATGTTTTGCAATGTTCTTGTGGTTTCTAAGATAAATAAACTTAATATATGTTTCCGTCTGGATGCCTTTGTTATGATTGTGTCAGCATTTCCAAAACAGTCCTCTTTTGGATGACACCAAGAAAGAATAATCTCTTGAGAAAGAATTTTACTCTTTTTTAAAAACATTGTTTGGTGTGTGTGTTCCTCTTCGTCTTTTCTTTTTATGCTGTGAGTTTAAAATAGCATAAAAATATTCTAGTTTTTGTTATCTAAGGAGTTTACATTAAGAAAAGCATTGCTTGGTGCCTGGTTTGAATGGGGGTTGATAACTTGTTGGTGGTTTGGTAGTAAAAATAAGGAGCCCTGAGTACTAAAGAAAGCATATTCATGAAAATGCAGAGGGTATCAATAGTGCTGAATAAGATAATTTATCAAGAAAACCATGGGAATACATATAAACTGTGCAGCTATGGCAATTTTATACTGAAGTCAAAAAGAACATATTCAGACAATTCTTTAATACTTTACATTGATCATTAGTAGTAACAAACTACATGACTACTTGATCTTGTGTTGAAATAATGTTTCTTGAAATAAATTTTTTCCTCCTTTTTGAAAAATACTAGGTATGTGTATGTAGTATGCATCCTGCATCACTAGGCTTTTTGACAAAAATCAAGTAGAATTTCATACCTACAATTTTAATGTGCTCTTAGGAGAGAAAATAAAACCTTGTTTAATTTGACTGTTCTTTATTCTATTCATTGCCACATTTGAAGACTTAGACGATGACTACGGTGGGTCTGGAAAAAATACACAAAAAATCATGTATTTTTTCCCTCTTGTGAATAACTTTGGAATATAAAAGAGATATTATTTCAATAAGCTTAAGTATCCATAAAATAATATCTAAAATGGTTCTGAAAGGAAATGAAAGTCAAAAATGTTACCTATCTATTCATTATTAAAAATTATAATGTTAAACAAATTTCCTGTGGCTATCCTGACTTCAGGAAAAACATCTGGAACACTGTAACAAATACCAGGCCACCTACAAATCACAGGATAAAGCTTTTACTGAGGCTTAGTAATGATAAACAAAGCTTATGGGACCAGATGTTTCTAGATCCTGTTATTTTTTACTAAGGTTCATCTTCCTCGCACACCATCTGGATTGATAGTTGGAATTTTAGAAGTTATTCCTTCCCAGCTTCACTGGCGAGCTTTGATAAATATATTAGAATTGTATTTCCCAAGGGTGAGCACTAATAGAGTTATTGGAGAAAACTGTAATTGTGAGCAGGCCATTGGACTTGGCTCAGGCTTGAAAACTGCTGTTACATTCACAGAAACTACATTTCCTTCAGGTATTGTTGTCTACTTCTAAATTCCTTTCTCTAAAAGACTGTCTTAGGCTGTCATTGATAAAAATGGAAATCAGGCAGTGATGTAAAAAACTTCTTAGGGGCTACTAGTGCACTTTAGCTTTTGTTTCATTTTAAAACTTATTTTCAACAAAAGCATGAAAATATAAAATTTGTATGTATTAGTGGAGTACCATGTGATGTTTCAATGCATATCTACTTTATGTAATATTTAAATCAAGTTAAGCATATCTATCTTCTTAGGTATTTATCATATTTCTTTATGGTTAAAAAACATTCCAAATCCCTTCTCCTAGCTATTTGATATACATGGTACATTATTATCTAGCATCACCTACTGATCAATACCACACCAAGACTTCTCCATTCCTATCTAACTATAACGTATTGCTCTCTAACTGTACCATACATCAGTCTCTCTTTTTCCTCTCACAATCTTATTCTTCTCAGCTTGTAGTAAACATTACTGTACTCACAATTTATATGAGACTAGTTTTTACATTCCACATGGTGTTGATTATTTTTCTCTCATTGCTGAGACAAAATATGAGAGGCCCCAAATTAAGGAAGGAAAGGTTTATTTAGCTCAGTTTGTGGAAGTTTCAGTCCCTAATCTGCTGGGGTCAAGGCAGGGTGTCTCATAGAAGAGGGATAACAGTTCATGGTGGCAGAAAACAGCAAAAGCAACAAAAGCAAAAAGGGAGGAGCATGAGAGAAGACTCTTTTTTGTTCCTTATGGCAACACCCACCCTACAGTGGGTGTAGCACTGAAATCCATAATCCCAGCATTGGACCGTGAATCAATATGTTGTAGTCAGGGGTAACAAAGAGAATGAGAACAGTCAAGTACTTATGAGGAAGCTACTGTGACAAGCTTCTCCTGGAGATTAAACAGCACACAACTTCGCCTCCAGAGCCAGGAAGCAAGGGCAGTGTGAGGACCAGAGATCCCCCAAAATGAACCACAGTCACTCTCAGCAATGAGGTCCTGAGCTCCTCCAGTGATAATGGCTGAATTCATATCAAGGAATTCAGCATGACAAGCTCCTCCAGGAGAACCAATGGTTCCAAACAGCAACACTCAGGAGAATCCACAATGCCCCACCTTTCTTCTCCATGTCTCCTTTTATGCTGGCCACTTTCCTCAGGTGGGCCATCTATACTCAGCATCATGCCAATTTAATTCACCTGGTATTGCTGACCACCAGTTTTCAATCCATAACAAATCACAAATTCTAGAAGGCTGCCGCCATGACTGAGTGAGGCTTTGGGGGGACATCCAGACACAAACCCTAACTCATACACGTGAGTTTATACTGTATTGTCTTCATATCCCTGCTTATTTCCCTGTAACATGATGATCTCCAACAGCACTTATTTACATACACAGAAAGCATTGCTGTTCAGTAATAATAAAAAAAACCCCAGTGAAATCCTGTCATTTGTGAAAATAAGTATGGAACTGTTCCTTTTTTTGCTCTTGATAATAACCAACCAATACTAAACTTATATCCATTTTGGGAATTGTTGAGTAAGAATAATCACAATAATAACAGCAATATTACCTTGCATTTTAGGGGGTAGCTTTTAGTTTACAAGCATATTCACTAATGTAATCTCACTGAGTTTTTGTTACTTGTACAAGTAACAATGTAATTGCATAAGTAACAGTGCAATTAGCTTATATTATGAGAAAAAGGCAATGATGAATAATTTAAAATAGTTTTGATGATGTGAATGTTACCATAAGACTGGACATCAGCCTCGTCTGTTAGTCAGTGGGAAAGAGGTTGAGAAAATGACAGAGTTTGGGAAGAAAAAGTATTTCTTTACTTGCTCTACATTCACAGTGGCATCCCTTCTACCTCCGTACTCTTTCCTACTTTGATTTTCCCTTTCGTACATCCTACCAAGCACAGCGTGTCATAGCTTTGTTGTATGAGTGGTCATCAGTGAGTGCCTCTAGCTCAGCCCAGGGGATGGTGTTGGGCAACGTGGGCCTTGGAGGCCTAAGTCTTAGCACCCAGGGAAGATGGCCTGGTGTGCCAGCATGCTGCACAAGGCCTGTGGAAGTCTGAACTGCAGATCCCGCTTCTGCAGAGGCAATGCAGAGCAGCCAATGAGAGGGAATGAATATGCACAAACTAATCTGCATCAGGCTTTGTGTTGGTATCCACAAATCATGTAGTGTGAGGCACATCACTTTAGCACTTGATGCTTACCATGGAAATAATGATAAAGGTGCTCACCACATAACTTATTATTTGGGGCAATTAATCAGATGTGAGTAAATAATGAAAGATAGAATTATTTTCTCCTACAATCCAGTAATAGCAAGAATGGTTGCTCTTACTATTTATGTCAAAGATTGGCTAAAAAGTCCTGGATAATACACTAGAAAAGGAAAGTAAATGAAAATATGACAAGTGGAAAGAAAAATGGGAAACTGAGTTCATTTAAAAGTAATATGCATGTATGCAATGAATGTTGTAAAACTACTAAAAATGTGTGCTATAATTAATAAATGAATTTTATAAGGTTATATTATTTACTAATAGCAACGAACTGGCAAATATTATTTAAAAAAGAAATTCTCATTATTTTAGAGTTAAAAAAATTCATTACAAAATGATGAATAAATTTAAGTAATGAATAAATTTAAGTTGGACATGGTGGCACATTCTTGTAATCCCAGCATACCGGAAGAAGAGGCAGGAGGATCACTGTGACTTTGAGGCCAGCCTGGGCTACAAAGTGAGTTCAAATTTAGCTTGAACTCCATAATGAAATGCTGTCTTAAAAGAAGACAAAAAAATAAATAAATAAAACACTAAAAAAAATTCAAGTAAGGTATGTATGTTATACGCACAAACACTATGAAAATAACCCTAATAGACAATTAAACATTAAAAGCAGACGATATGTACTATACTCATCATTTGACGACTTAAAATTGTTGAACTAATTGAGTTATACATGAATCACCATTCACATTATAATGTTAATACATTCTTATGTGAAACTTGGCAGATGCTTCTCAAGTTTAAATTGAAACAGCCTAATAGAATCAAAGCCTATCTAACAGAAGAAAAATCGACAGCTTACCTTATAAAACTTTCCTTGAATGTGTAGTATTATTGGCAAGAAGATAGATGTCAGGTCAACTCAACTGAGATAGCTTAGAAATGAGTTTGAACATGTATAATCATATGATTTTCACCTAAAAATTACCACTCAATTTAAGCAGGGAAGAAAATCTTTAAAAATTTGTTCTGGTGCAATTGGGTATCACTGTGAGCTACTCAATACAGGATACTCTACATAAGATTTAACGGAGGGGGCCTAAGATTTAGCTCAGCAGCATAGGAGCCCACCTGGCAAGTGCAAGGTTGTGAGTTCAATCCCCAGTACCAAAACAAAAACAAAAACAAAAATGCCCAAAGATTTAACTCAGAAGATCATAAATAAAATTAACTTTAAAGACCAAAAAAATTCTAGAAGAAAGCATAAGAGAATGTCTTTCTGAATTGAAAGCAACTGTGTTAAATAAAATACACAAAGCATGAAAAATAATAAAAAAGCTGCTAAATCGGTCTTTATCAAAATTAAATCTTTTGCCATTCAAAAAAACCCTTGAAAAGCTATAGAATAAGTTAAAATGCTTAAAATACATATATTCTATGTATATAAACGACCTTCAAAAAATACTTTTAGCCAACATATGTATATGTGTGTTTATGGAAAAGCCATTAAAATGTTTATATATAAAATTCAAAATTCTGTAATACAAGCAAATAACTTTAAAAATGGGAAAATTATTGAATAGCCAGTAAACACACACACACACACATCCTCTAAAAAGTGCAAAAATCAATACAGTCACCAGGAAACTGCTATTTAAAGCCACAATAAAATATTGCTGTGTACTTATGAAAATAGTTAAAACTTCACAAATTTCTAGTATTAAGACTTCAGAATAATGTGGAGCAACTTAAATTCATGTATTGCTGGTGACAAGGAATAATATTACATCACTTTAAAAGTTATATTCATAATTACTCAGAAAGTTAAACACAACCTACTACATGGCACAGCTATTCCTCTTCAAAACATTTACTAAAGGAAATAAATCTATACAAAGACTTATATGTGAATTTTCACAACAGTTTAATTTGCAATAATCAAAAGCTACCCCACCCTTTTCCGGGAGCATTGCGGAGGCCAGCAGTGGAAGAGCTCAGCTGCCTGGGACCGCAGCTGCTGGGCCCGTCCTTCCTTCAGGAATATTGAGCAAGCCTGCCACAGGCCTGAACTGGCTGGGACCACCACTGCTGGACCCGCCCTTCTACCTGGAATATTGGAACATTGGATTACAGTGGACTACCATGCTGGCTGGATGAGAGACTCAGGAACCCCTCACCTGAACAGAAAACCTCATCAGGCTCCAGTCAGTGTGGTGAATTTGCTCCCTAAAATAGTGGTCTGCAGTGGGTAAATAGGAGTGGAAGTGAAACTCCCTCCAGTTGTAAGACCTTGGCGAACATGGCAAGAGAGTAGGTAACCCCCTCCCTCCCACAGAGAACATCAGACAAGTTGAGGAGTGTACCAATAACACCCACCTAAACTTAGAGAAAATTAAAAGAACTTATGAGACCCCCCAGTGGCACAGTAGGGCCTCAGCTGACACAAACACTCTAGCCAGTGGGATCTGGTGACCTGCAACAACCTGAAGATATAACAACAGCAGGAACTAAGAGTTGCCCTACATCAATACTTCTGGGCTAGTTAGCCCATAAAGAATATAGGACTCACCCAACAGACCCTGTAGGAGGAATTCAGGAGACTGGATCTCCTCTTTATGTGGTACCCAGCAATTTGACAAACATCAACCACACAGTGGAACCCTAAACACACTATGGAAAGTTGTAACTGTTGGGATAGAAAGAACAGAAATTTACCCAAACAGTGAAAATGACTAAATGAAAAGGCAAAATGCAGTCCCAAACATCTAGTCCATCAGGAGCAAGTACAGGCAATAATGAAATAGAAGATCTTAAAAGTCATATACCAGAAATCTCTAAAAAGATAGCAAATGAAGTAAAGAAACAAATCCATGAGGCTATAGAGGAACTCAAATTAGAAATAATGTCTTATGTAAAGACCAAAGCAACAACCTTAGCAAATGAGTTGCTCACCATACCTAGAGATGAAATAGATTAAAAAAAATAGGAGCATGGGAAAAAGATTGAAACTTTGAATGAACAGTGCAGAAAACAAGCAGAATCCATGAAACAGATTCAAAGAGATATGCAAGAAACAAAAAATTGTATTGAAAGCCTGTAAAGCCATTTAAATGAAGCTGAGGATGGAATTTCTGACCTTGAGGACAGGATCTCAGATAGTGATCTTGAAAGGGTAGAACTTATAAAAACAACAAAGCAGCATGAAATGACAATCCAGGAGCTTCAAGATGATGCCAGGAGAAACAATGTTAGATTAATAGGCATCAGTGAGGAGGCAGGAGACAATACAGATGATTTAACTAAGCTGTTCACAGAAGTAATTTCAAAACATGGGGAAAAAATCTGATATGCAGATAAGTGAGGCATATAGAATGCCAAACAGTCACAACCAACATACACGTACACCCAGACATATAATAATTAAGATTTCAGTCATACAGCATAAAAATAGAATACTAAAAGCTGTTAGAGAACATACACAACTCACTTATCAAGGAAAGCCTATTAGAAAAACGGCAGACTTCTCAGTGCAAACTTTCACGCTAAGCAAGCTTGGAGTGAAGTATTTCAAACCCTAAAAGAGAACAATTTTAACCCAGACTGATGTACCCAGCAAAACTGTCTGTCTTTCAGACTTAATAATAAACAAAATACTGCCATGACAAAGAAAAACTGAAGAAATTCATGTCCACCAAACCAACCTTAGAAAGAGTGCTGAAGGGTATCCTAGATAGAGATAAAAATGACAACAATCTCCAGAACAACAACAGAAAGAAACCACCAGGCTGGACATGAAATTAAATAAGGGAGAAAAGCAGGAAACTAACAATAGGAACACACATGGCAAAGTCATGGCAGTACACATCAGTGATATCCATAAATGTAATGGGCTCAATTCACCTATCATAGGAAACAGGTTGATGGAATGGATCAAGAAACAGGACCCCACAATATACTGTATACAAGAAACACATCTGACTCAAAAAGAAACTCAAAGATTAAAAGTCAAAAGATGGAAAACAGTATTGCATGCAACAGGAACCCAGAAAAAAGCAGGCGTAACTATTCTACTTGCAGACAATGTGAACTTCAAACCTACAATGATTAAAAGAGACAAAGAAGGTCACTACATACTCATAAGTGGAAAAATTCAAGAGGAAGAACTAACAATTATAAATATATATGCACCAAACACAGGAGCACCCAACTACATAAGACAAATACTAAAGGACATGAAAAACCAAATACACAAGAACACAATTATTACAGGGGACCTTAACAGCCCAGTGTCACAAAGAGATAGGTCAACTAGACCAAAAGTCAGTAAAGAAGTAATAGAACTGAATCATACCTGTGAGCAATTGGATTTAGTAGAAGTTTGCAGAGTATTCCACCCAACCATATCAGAATACACATTCTTCTCAACTGGACATGGGACATTCTCCAAAACAGATCATATTCACCCATAAAACATTCTTAAGTAAATTCAAAGATACTGAAATTGCCCCATACATAATATCTGACCATAGTGCACTAAAATTGGAAATTAATGGCAAAGAAATTGCAAAACTGGCATAAGTACATGGAAATTAAATAAAAATCTTTTGAACAACCAGTGGGCTACAGATGAAATTAAAGAAGAAATAAAGCAATGCCTAAAATTCAATGAAAATGTGGAAACAATCTATTGTAATCAGTGGGATGAAATGAAAGTGGTCTTAAGGGGGAAACATGTAGCAATAAATTGTCATATCAAGAAAACAGAATGAGCACAGATAAACAATCTAATTTTTCATCTCAAGCTCCTAGAAAAAAGAAAAGCAAGTTAAACCCAAAGCTCATAGAAAGGAGAAAATTGTAAAGATCAGAGCAGAAATCAATGCAATTGAAACTAAAAAAAAAATACAAAGAATTAATGAATCAAAAAGCTTTTTTTTGAGAGAATAAACAAAATTGACAAACCTCTAGCTAACCTTATAAATAAAAAAAATAAAAAAAACCCAAATTCACTCAATAAGAACTGAAAATGGGGAAATTACTACAGATCCCATGGAAATTCAAAAGAACATGAATGCCTACTTTGAAAATCTCTACTCACATAGAGAGGAAAACACAGAGGAAATAGACAGATTTCTAGAAACATATGAACTACCAAAGCTCAACCAAGAAGATATAGCAATTTTGAATAACCCAATATCAGTTATTGAACTTGAAAACATAATAAAAAACTTACCAACAAAGAAAAATCCAGGTCCTGACAGATTCACGGCTGAATTCTATAAGATATTTTGAGAAGATTTGATGCCAATACTCCTTAAACTCTTCAATGAAATTGAAAAGAAAGCAATCCTCCCTAAATCATTCCTGGAGGCAAGTATTACTCTCATACCCAAAACAGAGAAAGACCAAACCAAAAAGGAAAACTATAGGCCAATCTCACTAATGAACATAGACACAAAGATTCTCAATAAAATACTGGCAAATAGAATGCAGCAAATCATCAAGAAGATTACACATCATGACCAAGTGGGGTTCATTCCAGGAATGCAGGGATGGTTTAATATACACAAATCAATAAATGTAATACACCACATCAACAGAGCCAAAAACAAAAACCACATGGTCATCTCAATAGATGCAGAAAAAGCTTTTGATAAAGTCCAACACATGTTCATGATTAAAACCCTTCAGAAACTTGGAATACACAGTGTCTACCTCAACCTTATAAAGGCCATCTATGACAAACCAAAAGCCAATATTATACTAAATGGACAAAAACTGAAAACTTTCACTTTAAAATCAGAAACAAAACAAGGATGTCCACCATCACCACTCCTATTCAATATAGTTCTTGAAACAGTAGCCAGGGCAATCACACAAGAGAGAGAAATAAAAGGAACAAAGATAGGAAAGGAAGAAGTTAAATCATCACTATTTGCAGATGACATGATACTCCATGTAGAAGACCCAAAAAAACTCCATTAAAAGACTACTACAGGTAATAAACAAATTCAGCAGTGTAGTTGGCTACAAAGTCAATGCTCAAAAATCATTAGAATTCCTGTACACAAACAAGAAACTCACTGAGAGAGAAATTATGTGACTATTGCCCTTCACAATAACATCTAAAAATATGAAATACCTAGGAATCAATGTAACTAAGTATGGAAAAGACCTATATGCTGAAAATTATACTATGCTAAAAAAGGAGATTGAAGAGGATATTAGAAAATGGAAGGATGTTCCTTGCTCTTGGCTAGGAAGAACCAACATTGTGAAAATGACCACACACCCAAAACTGTTATACATATTTAACACAATTGCAATCAAATTACCATTGACATACCTCACAGATCTAGAGAAAACACTCCTAAAATTCATTTGGAAACAGAAGAAACCTAGAATAGCAAAGGCAATTCTAGGCAATAAAGGCAATGCAGGAAGCATGTCAATTCCTAACTTGAAACTGTACTACAAAGCCACAGTGATAAAATCAGCATGGTACTGGCAAAGAAATAGACCTGAGGAACAAAGGAACAGATTAGAAGATGTAAGTATAAGTACAAAGACACTCAGCCGCCTGATATTTGACAAAGGGGCTAAACATGTTCACTGGAGGAAGGATAGCCTCTTTAATAAATGGTGTTAGAAAAATTGGCTCTTCACATGCAGAAAACTGAAACTAGATCCATGCCTATCACTATGCACAAAACTAAAGTCTAAGTGGATCAAGACCTACATGTTAAAACAGAAAGACTAAATCTACTAGAAAATAAGGTAGATAGAAGTCTTTGATACTAGGGGTAGGTAGAGAATTCATGAACAAAATGAAAACTGCACAGGAAACTCTTCTGAGAATCAACAACTGGGGTCTTACATTATTGAAAAGTTTCTGCACTTCAAAAGAAATCACCAACAGAGTGAAAAGAAAAGCCACAGAATGGGAAAGAATTTTAGCCAGTAACCCCTCAGACAAAGGACTTATATCATGAACATATAAAGAACTGAAAAACATCAAGCCCCCCAAATTCAAAGACCCTCTCCAAAAATGGGCATCTCAGACGAACACACAGGTCTCAGATGAAGACATACAAATGGCAAATAAATACATGAAGAAATGTTCAGCATCACTGGTCATTCATGAAATGCAAATTAAAACAACATTGTGATATCATCTTATTCCAGAAAGAATAGAAGCCATCAAGAAATCAACTGATAACAAAGGATGGCAAGGCTATGGGGAAAAAGGAACACTCCTCCACTGTTGGTGGGAGTGTAGATTGGTGCAACCACTATGGAAATCAATATGGAGAATTCTCAGAAGTCTAGGATTGGAAGCTCCATTGAACCCAGCTATTTCCTCTTGTGTATTTCCCAGAAAAACTCAAAAATTTGTATCACAGAGATATATGTGCACCCATGTTCATAGCAGCACAATGTGTAATAGCTAAATCTTGGAAACAACCAAGATGCCCATCAACTGCAGAGTGGGTGAAAAAGATGTAGTATTTTCTACAATGAAATATTACTCAGCTATTAAAAAGGATGATCTTGAGGCTTTCATAGGGAAATGGAGACAATTTGAGACTATCCTCATTAGTGAAATAAATAAGAATCATATTCACATTGTGTCTCTAGTGTAAAAAGTAATAAGAATTGTAGGAGTAATAAAACCCAAAATGCATAATTGCTACTGTAAAAAAGAGAGGAAAGAAGAGTGCTCTTAACGATATAACTGCCTGGCCCTGAAGCAAGGCCAGCAGATTGCTGTAGATGCTGGTTTCAAACAGGAGCCTAAAGAGAATTCTTTCTGTGGTCTGTTGGCCATTTCAGAACTTTGGAAATGGAATGGTCAATTCATCAGAAAGAAATAGCAGGTGAGTATGGCGGACTTTAGGGGGCCTGCAGGGGAGAGACCCTGGGGCCTTGGGACCTGCACAGTGCAGTTGACTCAGGGTGCCGGGAGAACAAGGAACTCTCCCCTCTCTGGGGGAAGCTGAGAGTGTAGCAGACTTTTGGTGGCCTGAAGGAGAGAGACCCTGGTGCATCGGGACCTGCACCATGGGGTTGACTTAGGGTGCCAGGAGAACAAGGAACTCTTCCTGTCTCTGGTGGGCAACTGTGATCCTGCCTGTGTGTGGAATGAGAATCAGACATCTCATGTCGTCTTGTTCCCCATCCCGTGTCCCCTCTCCCTCTCCCACCTGCCTAGCAAGTGGGAGCCAGTGAACTGCACATCTTGTGAAAAGATTGACTATGTTATTTAGTATGAGCTCCCCATATGCAAAGATAAGGACAACCATGGGGAAGAAAACAAGAGACAATATGACAGATAGTAAAGATCTCTGGTTGTCTAGCTTTGAAATTTATGCTTTCTTATGTCCCATTCTGTTCTGTTTTGTTGTGTTTAATTTTACTCCTTTTAAAATAAAATTTAAAAAATTGTAAAAAAAATTTTTTAAAAACCGATATAACTGCATGTATGTTTAAGTGTGTAAGATGGAGGACCATAATACTATTTTTGTTAGATCATTGAGTAGAACTGTTAACAGTCTCACTGTTTGAATATCTACTTTGTAGCTTTAATTTTGTAACTTGAGCAACTATTTCCAAGATGACAGTATGTAATTTATCAAGTAGTGATTTCTTAGTGGTTTTTTTTTTTTGTTGCTGTTCTTTTCTTTTTTTCCTTTTGAATTCTGTATTGTTGCTACCCTTTTATCTGTTTTGTTTTGTTTTTTCTCTCTCTTTAAATAAAATTTTAAAAAAATCAAAAGCTACAAATGACCAAAGTGTCTTTGATAGGTAAACAGGTTTTGTCCAAAAATAACTTATTAATGAATTGAAATATTACACAATAGTAAAAACTAGGTTATAGAACAAGAATTGTAAAAGAGAAGGAAAAAATTTTGGTGATAACATTACAACTGGGATCAAGACTCACTTTCGTAAGGTAATTAAATTAGAGGAGCAGGCAGTATAGATAACTTGGTGTTAGGAGTCGGGTTCTGTTCAGAAGAAATGGGGACTTAGGTAAGACCTGGAAGTGTATAATTCCCTCCTTATCCTCTTCCTTCTCTTTCTACTTCCTGGTTAGACATGAGCAAGTTTCTTCCACCCAGGTCGTTTCACCACATCATTCTTGCCTTAGAGCCGGTTAAACATGCAACTACTGACCCTTCTCAAACCATGAGACCAAATAAACCTTTCCTCCTTTAAGCTGTGTGTGCTGAGTATTTTGTATCAGTAATGCGAGAGTGAAGACAGATTTTGGTGCCCACTGTGGGATTGTTGCTGCAAAAATACCCAATCATGTGGTTTAGAAGTCATTCGAAATGATTCTTGGGACGAGTTTGTAAATGTTTGGAGTTGCCAACTAGATAAGTAATAGAATGCAATAAGCTGAATTTGATGGGTGATTCCGGTCAGAGAGAAGATGATCAAGATGATGATAAAATGCTCAGTAAAAGCTGGGAATGTAGCTCAGTGACACAGCACATGCCTGGCAAGCACAAGGCCTTGAGTTTGATTCTCAGTACCAAAACAAACAAACCAACAAAAATTGCACAGTAAAGACCTGGAACAACTGGTTTCAAATAGAAAGAAGTACTCTGTTGGCAGTTGGTCTCAAGACCATGCATATTATTCTCTGGCAGAAAATTTATCTATATTTTGCTGATGTCCTGGGACTGGTTAGGAAACTAAAATTAAGGGCAGTGAGCTAATAGATATGCTGGAGGAAACTTTAAGGCAGCTCAATGTTCAGGTTGTGGCCTGTGTAGGGTTTGCTGCTTTTAGAGACATTTACAAGGAGAAACAAGACCAAAAAGCACACTGAAAATGATTTCACATGAATAAATGACTGGTAAAATTTTGGCAGAAAAGCCAAATATTTTATATCAAGACAAAAAAAGAGATGATTTATAAGACCTAAAGAACCAGAAAGACCTCCCCCTTCCCAGGGTGAGATATGCAAAACATGGAAAGGCTTTGCTTTGGGTCCCAGGGAACTGTGCTCTTGAATTGATCACCTGAGATTTGTTCTTAGCCATCTGGGTACATAAAGAACTCTCCAGCAATGACCCAAGGCAGCCTCACAGCTCCTCAAGCTGGTGGAAAACCTTGGCATCATCCGTGTGGTGCTGGTTTTATAGGCATGAACTATGCAAGAGTTATGAGGCCAGGTGAGGTGTCCACGAAGAGTTCAGAAGACCTGGCTAGCTAAGCAGTGTGCCTTTGAGAAAGTTGTGCATAAAACTCTCGATGTGAAGACAACAGCACAGTGAAGACGCCAGGAAGTTGGAGATGCCAAAAATATGGAATCTCTGAAAAGAGTCTCAGTCTGTGATTGGAGTCAATCCAAGAGAGGAGTCATGAGAATGACAAGGGATAGTGCCAGAGGGGAGGGGCTGCCCGAGAACTCTGGAGTTCACATTTCCTCATCATAAGTTGCCCAGATGCTGCAAATACAGATATGTCCCTACTGAGTTTCAGTCCTGATTTGATTCCATTTCTTTTTATCTGCCTGTTTTCTTTGTTGGAGTGAGAACCTTTACCATGTGCCATTCTATGTTGGCAGTACTAAACTTTCCTTTTGATTTTCATAGGGATTCACAGCTAAGAGTTTGGCTGAAGGCTCAGAGAAGACTTTGGACTTGGACTTTGCGACTCTGTGGGGACTGAGAAATTTGGCAACTCTTAGAGATGGGCTAAATGCTTTTTTACATAAGGAGATGCACATGAAAATCTTGGGTCCAAAGAGTGCAATGTTGTGGATTAAATAGATAACGTGTCCCAAAGGACTGTTGCACTCATTGGTGGGTTTTTGGAAAATGGCTGAATTATGGGAATAAAATAACTGACTTGCTGATAGGAGGTGGGTCAGCAGAGGCCAGTCACTTGGGATGTAACCCAGAAGCGTTTATCTCTCTTCCAACTTTTCCCTTCTATTTCCCAGCCAAGATAATGTGAGAGGCTTTGCTCCTCTGCACAGTTTCCACCATACCATTCTTGTTTTATGGCCAGTTGTTCATGTGACCATTGAGGCGTCTGACTGTGTTCAAAAATAAACCTTTCCTCCTTTATGTTGTGAGTGTTGGGTATTGTTTTCCAAGCAATGAAAAAGTGACTAAGATAATAAATACGAGTGATTTTATCTACACGCACACGTGTTGAAAGTTATATTACTCACGTATGAAAGTAAGAGATTTAGGAGACATTAATATTGGGTAAAAGATCTGTCCCCAGCAACACAGGCAATATGGCTAGAAGATAGGATGCAAAACGTGACAGCCAAAAGGAAATATCCATGAAGGGAGACATCCAGTGTGAATAGTGAAAAGCAGTATTTGTTTACAGGTTTGCTCTTCCATGTTGCTATATTTTGGATGTGGAATATCCCCAGAAAGATCATGTATTAAACAAGTGGGCCCCAGCCTAACAGTATTGGATGCAATGGAAACTCTAGAATGTGAGGCATGGTGGGAGCTTTTCTGGTCACTAGAGGCATGCCCTTAAAGAGCATGATGACAACTTGCCTCTGTCTCTGTCTCCGTCTCCGTCTCTCTCTCTCTCTCTCTCTCTCTCTCTGTCTCTCTCTATCCATTACTAAATAGGTCTTTTCCTTCACCATGTGTTCATCGCAATAGGCCTCCAAACTTGCAAGCCAAATTAAATCATTTTTCTTTTTAATTGTACTTATCTCATGCTTTTGTTGTTGTAGTAGAAAGTTGACTAACACACATGATTTTATCAATACCAAAATCCAAATACTGTCTGCGTTTTGTAAACTGCCATGTAAGTGCGAGGAAGACTTAATACTTAGTATTAGATACTTATTACAAAAGACCACAGGGGCTAGTGAAAAAGTTCAGGATGAGAAGTTCCAGGAACACAAGGGAAGTATTTCTTGAAATTCCATTGCATGTGGCTTTTTGGAAACACACAGGGAAAGCAGTTCATGAACCTCCGATGGTCATGCAGACTGAGGTACTCAACCCTTTTGTTTATGCATCAAAAGTAAAGCCCATTCAAAATGGTGGGAAAAATTAAGGGTGGCTTATTGCACTATATTTTGAGAGCCATTATGACGTTTAAAACAATTTGATCTTTCTCATCTTCTCAATGAGACACTAAACATCAGTTTTAGTAAAGGTCCCAATAGTTTTAAAGAAAAGTAAAGATAATGAAAATCTCCTATCCTTTGATTTACACAATTTAACCAAATTACTTGCTCAGGCAAAAGCCCTAAGTGCATAATCCTGGTTGATTAATGATTCAGGGGTTTAGACTCTTTACAGTTTGTAGCTTCACCTTCTTTGAGGCTCTTGGGATTGTTTGCATCCAACTAGAAAATGAAAGCATAAAAATTAAAGCTCCACCTTGCACATGCCTAAAACTGGGCATTACGTTGGTGAATATTAATTATAACATTTTCCTTTACCAGAGGCAAGGCAAGGAAATGAAATCTCTGATGAGGAAGCTACTTTCCAGAGTGAAATATCTACACTAATAAAGAAGTGGTATAATTTTTTTGTGGGTTCTTTGCCACCAGTAGGTACATGTCTATAGTTGCACAGTAAAGTACACTATTAATTAGGGCTCTGCCAGGCTCCAGAAAGTATTCTGCTAACTGAGTTCACACATAGAAAAGGATTGAGAGAGGTCATGGAATAGAACGTTTTCTTGTAACTTTTTGGGAAAACATGCAATAGATTTGAATTTTACCACTGCTTTATCCTGTCAGCAAATACCAAATGAAACAGTTTTGTTAGAGTGAGAAAAGAAGAACCCTAGTTAACTAATGTGAATTTACGGGGTATCAAGTTGACACAATTAAGGTTATATACCAAGTCCGACCTCTCATCAACTTGACACTCAAACTCTTTTCCTTAGAAGAGACAATCTCTGATAAACACAAGACAGCAATTCTGTTTAACCTGACAGAACTATTCCATGGACAAGCAAAACACAGTGTCCCTCACTCAAAGTCTCAGTGGCCCATAGCACTGCTAAAAAGTCCAAGTCAAAGTGTCCCGTTATTCAAGGCAAACTGCGGGCTATGAACCCTTGTAAAAGTACAATAGCACAGAGTAAACATACCCATTCAAAGATGGAGGCATAGGGAGACAGGAAAGGATAAGAATAAGCAAGATCAGAACCCAGCAGGGCAAACACTAAGCCCTGTAGCTTCTGATCCAGTATCCCAGGCACAGGGTGATAACAAGTGACTTCCAAGGGATTGGTTGGCCCCACCTATATGACCTTGCTAGTTTCTGTCCACGTGGCCTGGCCTCTCGTGATATTCCCAGAGTGTAACACACATGACCTCTAGTCCAATTGCCAATGGAGCCCCTCCTTCACAGAAACTTCCTCAGCTGATCTTTACTGTCCACATTTCTTTTATCACTATGTTTTTCAGAACTCTGATCAAACCAAAATTGATTATCAGGCTCTCCTTATAGTATTCTGTGCCTTCTCTAGGCCACATCTCCAAACCATTTCAAATCATCCTGCAAACCAGTTTAAAAAGTTTTTAAATCACACGGGCAGATAGAGGCAAAGTAAAGACTTTACTTTTCTGGACCCAAATTTACATACCTGAAAACTTTCCCATCACTGAGACACTATAACTGACAGCCACAATTTAAAGGAGTAGAGGTTGAGTTTTCTTAAAGCTTAAGGGGGTTCAGTACTTGGTTGGCTGGTTCCAAGGGAGAAAGATCACGGTGGAAGGTAATGGTGGAGCAATGGAAGTAGAACAGGGGAACAGTGCAGAAAAGAAGGGAAAAAGGATCAGATATTAACCCCAAGGCCACATCTCCATGACCGAACCAGAAATGCACAGAAATGTGTTCCATCAGTTGCCTGGGGGAGTCTAAAGTCAAATAAACTGACACAATTTAATTTAGCTTTTACAGAGTTATGGTACCAGCACACTTATCATAATATTCATTATTCCCTATAAATATTCACAGATATGGGAGTACTATACTAATAATAGTTTTGGAAATGAAAAACTGCTATATTTCAACAAGATAATTCCCATTTTGCTCTTAATATCCATAGAGTGATCACAGGAAATAAAGAAAAGGGATGAGAGGGGAAGGAAGGGAGGAAGGAAGGGAGGAAAGGAAGGAGGGAAAGAAAAGGGACAAATACAGGACAGAAAAGGAGGGAAAAGGGGAGAAAATCTGTTTAAACAGTTGGACCAAGCTAGAAAAACAAATGAAATTCTTTGGTTTTGCTCTGGATTCAGAAAACTGAATTAGTTGTCAAACACCACATTATTTTTAGCAAGCAACACAGAAAATCACATCAACAGTCACTGGATTCTGTAAGTGTTGGTGAGTTAGGCAAGTTAGGTGGATATTGTCCTTAGGAATTGTTCAATGGGACAATTGTCCTTAGGAATTGTTCAATGTCCCTTCAGTTAAAATGGAAGTTTAAAGCTAATTAAGTTGAAAAACAGTCATCTGAAAGATTTCTTTTTGCAAACTGAGCCAGATTTGATTTGAAGTTTGTGTATGTTTACCTTAGACATAACATCTGAAATAAATGTCTGAAAACTCCCTTTTGGCCATTTGACTGCACATTTATTCAGGAATGGAATTTTTTTGAAGTGAGGTAATGATTTCTGTGTAACTAGATTATTTTATTTAAAATAAATATTGGTGTAAAAGTAGAAAATGGCATAATATTTGTCATGCTATAACGAATGTGATGTCTTCCTTATAACACATTTTTCTTAGTGTCAGGCTGTCAAAATTAACCATGTTTTAATAGGCATATTTTGGGATGGCAATATAGTTTGGGGGCACAATGCTTGTCTGGCAAGTGCGAGGTTGTGAGTTTGATTCCTGGTATCAGAAAAAATAAAAATTGGTATGTTTTTCTGAAATTTGTTTGAAATAAATGCTTATTTTTATAGTAAAAATAAAAAACCAAAAAATGTGATGTCATTTGTGGAATATACTGTTTAAAATTTAGATTATATTTTCTCAAACTAGAATTAGAATGTGTAGTTTCATTTCATAAAACTATCATAACTGTCAAGGTACATGAATTAAATTAAGATTTTTAGGATTTATCTAAAATGTCCACATAAGTTTAAGAGATGAATTTTTATTTTACTTCTGGTTGGAGTAGAATACAAAAAAAAAATGAGATAATTAAACCATAATTATAAAAATGGGTCCATAAAATGAATCCTGTGCGAATATTTAAGAATTATTTATATGTAGATCTGTTAAATAGTTTGGTATCAAGTTGTAAATTATCAAGATGCAAATGCTAAAATAAATCTTTAGTTCAAGAAAATTGATTTTAATTTATTTTTCTTTACTGTTAGCTGCACGTGTCTATGTAAGTACATGTCTTAGTTACTTTTCTCTCTCATTGTTGAGACAAAGTACATGATGCCCAAAGTTAGCGAAGGGTAGGTTTACAGGTTGGAGGTTTCACTCAACACTCAGTTGGCTCCAAGGCAAAATAACATGGCTTAGGGGCAGCGGTCAAGATGGCTGCAATCAGTAAGAGCAAACAGCAAAAGAGAGAAGATACGCCTTCTTCATGCCCTTACACTGTACACTGGCTCCATCCCTGAGAGGGTGTAGCACTTTACCACCAATCCCAGTGTCAGACAATGAACCAATTATGAAGGCTAGATTCAACCACATCCATAATTGTAGGAGGCCTGGGGGGGGGCATCTGACATAAACCATAACAGTTCATAATATTATATCATTTCAAAAATAAATTCTGAACTTTGGTATTGTATATTTACTGATTCACATGTCCCAATTAGAAATCTTTCACCAAAATATTTCACATAATGCATATATAACTTTAATAACTCACTTCATTATGTCTACTATTCACATATTTTCTGTGCTCTTCTCATTTATAGGATTTTTAAAAATATCTAGATATTGGGAATTCTAGATCAATGACCAGAACAATTCATTATATAATTTTAATTAAAATTATAATTGAGAATTTTTCTTAAATTGGCATCATTATAAGCTAAAGTCTAAAGATTAAATTTATTACTTCCATAGATCAAATATTTTAAGTTTTCACAAGTGTTTTCTATTCTCATTATTATTTTGTGGTTGTTGCCTATTAACTTTATTGAAATCATAAAGATTACAAAGATAATGAGGTTAGCTTTCCCAGAAAAAAGAAAGAAAACAACAAATTAGTTAATGAACTAATACTATCACCTGTCATCAAGTGCAATGTTCTTCTCATTTACATGAAACCTTCGGGTTAACAGTATACATTAAAATGTTAACAGGAGACTGATAAATGTGAAATTTATCACATCTGATATACCAACTGGTTAAGAAATACAAATTTTAAGACTAATGTGATGCAATTTGTGTGATGTGGCTTGAGCAATATGGACAAATTCTGATGTTTTCCACATTCTTCAAAGGCAATACATCATTGCTGGACTGTTCCTACTATGGTTTAATAATTAAAAATTTTTTCAGGATGCTTCTCACGAAAATCAGATTGCTTTGGCGTATGAAATATTTTGATCCACCACAGACAGATTAATCCATAATATTCACTTATACATGCATTTACTCAACAAATATTTGAACTCTAACCCTGTGCACAACATTGAGTAAAAACCAAAATATCACATGGAAGACAACTATAGCACATAGGCGTGGTGCATTCTGGTGAGGGATAAACTACGCATGTACGGAAGAGAAGTAATCAGGGAAGTGAGTAAACTGCGGTAGGTGCTATGTCAAAAACAAAAGAATAACTGAGCCAGGCAGCCAGGATTGTAAGAGTCAAATTGAAGAGCTTATGCATAGGAGGTGTGGTAAAAGGGAACCAAGAAATGGATGGAGAGGGATGGAGAAAGAGGAGGAGAGGAAAAAGATTCAAGATATGTTATGTATCTATATCAACACCCCAGAATAAACGTAATTATTATGACCTCCAAATGTGTACAAATAAAAATAAACAAGAACAGCAGAATATGATTTGCAACTGGAAATGGTGGGAAAGGTTGCCAAAAATATCGGTATAACAAGAAATAGGAAAAATGAGTGAAAAAACTATTTCATAGGTGGTTGCACTGAAAGGTCATAGAATTTGAAGGCCAAAGTACCATTTCTGTGGTTGCATTTTCATTGTCTTTCTTACAGACTCAATTTGTATGTTGTTGAATTTTTACAAAGATAGGATGAAACAATGTATTCCAAATGATTTTCTGTTTGCAAATCACTGAATAAAATGCTAATTACCATTACTATTGTTTTCAAGGCAAAAGAGTGTTTGGGTAAATCATCACCAAAAAAGAGTCATTTAAGTAAAAAAGCATTAAAAGAAGTGACCTGTGGAGCTCTGCTTCAGCAACCATGCCTCTTTGGAGACCCTGGCTTAAATCAATGGCTGAGTCACAGTCTTCAAATATCAAGTAACTCTCTGGTCATCTTCCATTACTCATTCAGAAGGCTTCATGCCTTGGTTGGAGGTCATGACCTTGCAATTTTGTTAATATTTTTATTTTTCTCTCTTTAATGTTCTTTTCTCTCTTTTTTCTTCAGTGTTTGTTTTTCCTTTCCTGACTTTGAAATATTTGTAGAAAAAAAAAGAGTACTTGAAATCACAGGTAGGGATAAAGGTCAAAATCAGATACATATTAAAAGTATATTTAAGAAATATTTACTTTTCTTATTTAATTTTTTTCCTAAAGACTGTCCTTCAGATATATGCTGTAATATTATTTTCCAGGCCATGGTGAATGGCTGTAAGACTCATATATAAAGTCTAGCAAAGTTGAGGCAGTGCATCTAAGAGGAATGAGATACCTTTGCCTTTTCACCTTCCTGTTGTGTTCTGTTCTCACTTGGTGGAAAGCACCATTCATCCATTCACACAGGAGGGCAGGACAAGGAATAAAAGGAGCAAAAGAGGAAGTCAGGACTACAGACCAGACAGGGGCAGAGCAGGATGAGACTAATGTGGAACCTGGTAACATCTATGGCCAAAATGTTGTTAAAGAGCTGGTTGAGTGTTTTGCACGGGTGTGATCCGGGACCCAGCACAAGAGTATATTTCTGCACTTAGGTATTTCTTTTAGTTTTTCCAAAGCGAGACTGTAATTCAGGTCCAGATTTTGCCTGAGTCACTGCTGTGAATCCCATGACTCAGGGCCTCCCTCTTCTGGTTGCCCAGTTTACTGTGTAGGATCATTTCGGGGGAAGCGCGGTCCACACACCCGCAAGCAAATCTGTCGGTGTACTGTGTAACTTGTTCCAAAGTGTCTTCCCAGACAGGATATAAAACAGACCAAGAATAAGTGCATTATAATTTTGTTTGCCCCGGTTTCCAGAGAAATACTCACTTAATTCACAATTTTGAAATGAAGCAGCTGAATTTTATCACTAAAGGTCATATCTTAGTTCACTGTCGTAATAAGATATTAAAATATGAAAATTAAAAAATTAAAGTCTCTCACATTACAGGAGACAACATAATGAATTAGGAGATACTAAGTGATGCAGCCATAAATGATTTTTTTAGAAAGTCATCATCAAACATATTAGAAGACATAGACATAAAGAGCAGTTTCCTCCAATGAAGTATCTTTGTAAATTTTTGTTTAGGTGAGCCTTTAATTCTTAAAAAAATGTTTTGGAGGCAGGTATGGTGGCACATGTCTGTATTCTTAGCACTCAGGAGACTGAGGCATCTTGAAAGTTCGAGACCAGCCTGGGCTACAAAGCCAGCAAAACACCATTAGTAAATTTAAACTTTCTACCATCTAGTTTTGATGGAATCAGAAAAAAAAAAAAAAACCACACAAAAATCATCACATAAATTTTTACATCTAAATATAGTACAACAGTCTTGACCAAAATGAAACAAATTAATAACTTTGCTATTACCTGTGTCTAAATAATAGGAATATTCTAGAAGTCCTAGAATATCTTCACAGTTTTTCATTAAATCTGCTTTGCGTGCGTGTGTGTACAGATAGGTTGGCATGCGGCAGGACATGGACAAGGTCATCTCTGCTTTCTCTATGGGGATTTTCTGTTTAAATAACCTTGAATTTTCTCGGTTGTTCTTACACATTTTTTAATAAAAAAAAAAAATAAGATGGAGACAATCTGTCCAAATGACAATTGAAAAAGCAGAAAAGTTATAAAGGGACTATTTGTTAGTATATGAGTCAGTAAGAAATCGGTAATAACGTACCTGAGGGCCTTAGAAGAACATTTCTATAGTGTGAAGTAAGTGGCTTTGTTAGCCTACGCCTGTCAAACTTCGAACAATAGGATCTACTATGACATAAAGAGTAAATACAGAGGAAATGATAGGCTATAATAATAGACCTAACTCCTCCAGCCATCTTAGTCACTTTGGATGTGAGTTAAAAGTCTGATTCCTTGTCATGCATATTCAATCTGTCTTAAAAGGCAATCTCTTGGGTATTGTAATTTTTCAAAGTCATTTGGATGACTTTAACCAACAGCCAACTTTAAAAATTATCTCCTTACTACAAAATTGGAGGTATCACCATATTGATAAGAAAAAAAACCCCAGCTTTTTAAAAATAAGAAAGTATTTAAATAAATAAATAAACAAACCAACCTTAGCAAGAGTAGTGTAAAGTACCCACTGAACTTATTTATTAGAAATCTTAGATGTATGTCTATTGATATCAATATAATTCCATTTTGTTCAAAGGAAGAAATTCATTCTTGGTTTGAATATAATAGGCCTTGTTGAATATACAAGTATATATATATATATATATTACCGAAGGGAAGCTTAGAAGTATACTAGGGTTTTCAACATTGAAATAATTATCATAAAAACATCTTGTGGTTTATGAATAAGTCAACTACAACTTGTACTTTAAAATCCCAGAGCTATTTCCTGAAACTCCCTTCTGAAGCTTAAGAAAAATCATATAATCCTGGAAAATATGTATCATTTGAAAGTACATTAACTACTTACTCTTAAAGCTCAACCATTTTCTTACAAATATAATACAGGAAGGCTACTTGGAAGGACAGTCATACAATAAATTTCAGGCTCCAGACCTTTAACACTAAAATGAGTACTTATGCCATTTGTCCTTAAAAGGTAATTTGTTTTTGATGGAAACTCTTTCACAATGAGTCTACATTGTGTCACTTTAAAAACATGCTACGTGACTTTGGTACTCTTAAAACACCAGAAATATGCAAGCCCTCAAAACTCTGTATGAGGATGTCTCTAATGAACTGTTGGAAAAGCATTCATTTGTAAACAGATTAAGTTAAAATATTTAAAAAATTAAATGTTATTTATACATAATTAAACTTTCAATTAATTTAACTCCTTGAAATTTGGTGAGTTCTGAGCCATTATAGAGTACAACTTTTGAGAAAAAGATGCATTCCTATCTTTGAGTATTTCTACTCATTTAGCTATGAAAAGCAATCAGTCCCCCAAAGCACAGGCTTCTCATTTACTTGAGCCTTTACAGCACTTTCCCTCTGCCTGAAGCATCTAGATCTTTCTCCCTCAAGTAACTTTAGCCCACCCTTCTTTATGAAACTTGTCTTAACCTTCACTTCTCAAGTAAAACCTTCCTTAACTCAGGCTTAGGGCATCTACTCTTGTTCTTCAATTTCACAGAATCGTCTTCCTCCTTCTGTAGAAGGAAAGATAAGTGCATGTTTATATTGAATCTTTTTCACCCAGATTTGTGCTTTTGAGGTCAAAGGACTGTATTGTAGTACCAAGTATTTATAGGTACTCATATGGATTATTTAATAAATGATTAGGTTTTCATTCAAGGAGCAAATCTGAATTCTGATAACTTACAACATGTTTATAATTTGGTGTTGATTTAAATTTGAATTGCATGGTGTGGAATAGCACTGCTATGGTCACTAGTTTTTAAATCAGGGCTGCTGAGAATATTTAAAATTCTCAATTAGGTGTTCTACAGAAGTTCAAATAGGGTATTTATGTAGTAAACCCATTCCTTTGAGAACACTGCAACTGTATTGTTAAGGTCGATATATTATGTCAACTTGAACAGTTTAGAAGTTTACCTGGGAGACTCAGCAGGGAGCCAGGGTTCTCACTTTGTAAATATCCTCATCCTGTGCAAGAGGAGGACAAGGAGATTTTGAGAGTGTTGCACTCCCCCCGGGGTCAAGGGTGGGTGGTCTGTGTACAATATAAGGGAGGAGAGGGGGTTTGTTTTGCCCTTTTTGCTCTGGCTGCTGCCTTGAAGTGTTGCCCCAGTGCCACACCACCCTGCCTTCCAGCCAGCTGATTATAGACTGAAACCTTCACAGTGGGCTAAACAATCCTTTCCTTCCTTCATTTTGGGTGTCAGGTGTTTTGTCCCAGCAATAAGAGAAGAGTAACCAAGACATGTATCAACAGTCTATTCATATTTAATCGCACTTCTTTAATCCAAGCCACTAGCCTACAAAATTTATTGCCTGTAAAAATGCTGCTATGTCCCATTTGAACTTCCTGATTTCTCATTTTTCTACTGGTTATAAAAAGTGAGTATTATGAAAATACTTAAAACAACTTCCGAAATGTATAGGCTGTCTATGATGTCTTAAGGGAAGTAGCCACCATTCCACGTCCTGTCATAATACTGCTGCCTTTCAACCACCAGAATTTTAACATCTGACCCTTCTTGAAAACTCCCTGAACCTCTGCATTCAGCACTCTCCCTACTTCCTTTCCTTTTCCTACGCACTTGAAGTATTACTTTATCCAGGAAAGAGCCCCAGTCCACTTTCTATCATTTGTAAACATGGCGGCTGTGACACATCTCAATAAACCCACCATGAGTTGAACATGTCATAAATCTAAAATACATTTAGAGCACTAAGGGTGTATCTTAGTGGTAAAGCACGTGCCAAGCATGAATAAGACCCTGAGCTCAATTACCAGCATGGCAAAAAATGCATTTAACTGACTTAGACTCTTGTTATATTTTGGATATCCTTTGAGTACCACACTCAAAATTTGATGTGATTAAAGACTTGGTCCTCAATGGGATGAGGTGGAGAAGCAGTAAAACCTGTGACAGGAAGGGCCTAGTAGAGGGTCGTTAGGTCACTGAAGGAGCTGCCAGTGGAAAAGATTCATGTAGCTGTCAAGGGACATGATTAGTTCCCAAAAGAGCACATGGCTGAAACATAAGGCCACTCCATGTGCATCTATCTCTTTTCTTTCTTTCTTTCTTTCTTTCTTTCTTTCTTTCTTTCTTTCTTTCTTTCTTTCTTTCTTCTTTCTCTTTCTTTCTTTCTTTCTTTCTTTCTTTCTCTTTCTTCTTTCTTTCTTTCTTTCTTTCTTTGTCTTTCTTTCTTTCTTCCTTCTTTCTTTCTTTCTTTCTTTCTTTCTTTCTTTCTTTCTTTCTTTCTTTTCAGTTTTCTTTTTTCTTCTTCTCTACCATGTTTTGACCCAGTGAAGCAGACCCTCATCTCATCCTGACAAGATAGACTACTGTCTCTGGACTTTTAGTGTCCAAAACTGTTAGCTAAGTAAACTGTTTTTAAAAATAAAAAGCACTACCTCAGGTATCTTGTTACAGGAACAGAAAACTATGTAAGACACTGAACATTATACTGTTGTTGTGTCTGCTGTATTGTTGCCTTTCATATAATTCCATGCTGAAAGTGATTACTATGTTTACTGGGTGTATATCATTTTCACATCATTATCAAGTGAAAAAGAATCGTTAAGTGGAATTATCATAGGTTGAGAAGTTTCAATATTCTCTTTTGCTTGCTTTTCATTACTTTCATAATATTTGTGATAGTTCATGATTTTATTTAGTTTCACATCCTTTATAATATTAATATTGGTATAATTATATGGCTATGTTTATGAATATTAACATAGTTTTTTGTTTAAAATTACAAATGTAAATCAGTAAATGGCTACATGTGCTAAATAATTCAGCATATCACTTTATTAGAGCTTGTTAACATTCTTCTGATGGAAATAACCTTATTCTACAAATGTGGGAAATTAAGTGTAATGATGTTTATATAAACAGAGAGAGGGAGAGGGAGAGAGAGAGAGAGAACATCAGAAAAAACAAAACAAACAGGAGTAAAGATTTTCATCTTGGGGAATTTGTGGATCTTTCATTAATGCAGTATTCAGGTCATGCTTTCATACAAGCTGAATATGAACGACCTCTATTACATAACAACAACTAACATCTGTTGAATGGTTACTATGTGCAAGAAATCTTCCAAGAATTTTATATGCAGTAACTCATTTAAGCTCTTAAAGAAAGCTTTCTTTAATGCACATGATGATCATTGCCATTTTAGAGATAAGCAAGTCCAACTAAATGAAGTATTGCACAGTCCTGTTTTCTCACTGGGTACTTTTTAACAATATAAATATTTTGATAATAATGTTCTTTATGTTAGCACAGAATGGATTTATTATTGTTATCATAAACAGTACTTATATATAGACTTCGTAATTTTAATTTTGAATATGGTGAGTACTGACAGTTGTATTAAATATAAGTCCATGAGGCTCTCAAAATGTGAGTACTGTTTAAGAGTATGATGTTTCTGTAAACACAGTTTTTGAGAATTTCTGGTTTGTAGAATGTGCATCTCAGTCAGAGAGGTTGTAAATACTCTGACATAGGAGCACGGTGGCCCAGGAAGAAACTGGAATGGTTGGAACGTGAGGAGAAATCAAAATGAAAATGGCACCGTAGAGTTCAGTTAAGCAATATTCCATCATGGGCACACAGGGAGGCTGACTAAGAGGTACTGTAACACAGTTAGAAGTTTTGAGTTCTGATGACCTGTAGTACAGCTGGATGGCTGCTGTTCATAATAATCTATTATGTATTATCTTGGTTACTGTTCTCTTGTTGCCAAAATACTAGATACTCAAAATTAGGGAAGGGAAGGTTTATTTAGCTTACAGTTTGTAGAGGTTTCAGTCCATACTCAGCTGGCCCCAAAGCAGCATGGTGTGGTGAGATGCAACGTTCTTGTTGGCTGCAAGCAACAAGAACAAAAGAGCAAAAAGGGGAAATGCACACCTCCTTCCCTTCCTTTTATTGTATGCTGTCTGCCTGCCCCTGGGCGGGTTCAGCACTCACATCACCAATCCCAATGCTAGACAATAAACCAATCACAAATGCTAGACTCACCCACCCGAGAAAGGCCCACCTCCCATGATTGCATGAGGCTTTGGGGGGACATTTAAACAAACCACAACATATATCTTCCAAAGATTTAGAAGAGATGCGTTCAAAGATTCAAACATAATAAACTGATAAGGAGAGAGAAATACTATTTTCCTGAATTGATGATTCCTGATACATACTGTGTATATATTTACAAATATCATAATATACTTCATTAATATGTACTATTATTACATGTTTCCAAAAATGAATAGAATGAAATTTTGAAAAATGAAATTTAAAAAGGGATTGATTCTACCAGATACTATTTAGGAAATAAAAAGATCACAGAAACTTTGAACTAATAACATCTTCTTTTTATTAATAGAGGATGAGACTCATCTATGAATATTTTATTTGACTAATGATATATTTTATACACCAGGAAAGGTAGTGATAATCAGAACAACATTTTGTAAACCATTAGGCAATAGCTACAAAGATACAAAATTCTAAAATATACACACACTTTTCTCCAGAGTCTACTCATTTTTGGAGTTTTCCTAAAGGTGTGTTTCTCTAGTGCCCACATTATGCCCAATAGACATTGTTTGTTCTAATAATGAAATAACTTAGGAAAACCAAAATTTCTTGAATCAGTGAACACCATTGAGAAAATCATAGATGATTTTTGAAACAGCAGTGTAATGGCATTGCCTCCCTATTTGAAACATGATGTAAAACTCTATTAACATGACAAAGTATGTAAATTAGGACACAGAGAGAGAATGAAGCATGTGTGAATGAATCAGTCACACATTCTCAGATGTGTGACTGTCTACCCATCTCAGTGAAAGTATATGAATGCTGAGCTACCATCTAGGCTGTCCTGAAAAGGGAAATGAAATTATTGTGTATATGTAGTGCCTGTCTGAAATACCTGAAGTAATAAAATCTGATTAGTGATTCTTTCCAGGAAATGGGATTGAACAGAACTTGGCAGGAAATAATTACACATTTAATCTTATAACCTTGTACACTCTCTGATGCTTCAGCTTGTTATTTTTATAGTGCAAATCTAATGATGAAAAATATATAATAAATCATATTACACATAAATCTCAAATATATGTCCTATAATATATCAATCAAAATGGAGCAACTGTAGGTGATTTTCAATACATACATGTTTATTCACTTCATAACACTATGTAGATGAAGAATTATTTGGTGGCTGAAGAAATGCTAATATTGACAATCAGAATAATACTAATAAGAAGGAATAAATTAGAAATTAAAATTGATTCCTTTATTGTCTGATTTGAAACCATAAACTGCCTATAGAAAAAAGCAACCATTTAAGTGTGTCTATTGAAATGAAGCAGACTACTCAGATACAACCAGGGTTTTTTTAATTTTAATTTTTTCATTAGTACATGTGTAGAGTACATTAATCACAGGCAACTGATGATTTAATATAAAATATTTTAATTCTTTTCTTATGCTTCTTTTACTTTCCTTTCTCTTCCATCTATCTCATCAGTCCTTTTCCCATTTGTACCAGATCTCTTTGTTTCCTATTACTCATTTTTTATTTTGTTCTTTGTAGTTTGAATGTGTCGTGTAAGAGAAACTATGTGATACCTGCTGGCTGTCTCATGTGTCTTATGCATTTTAGTTAAAATGATCATCTCAAAGTGAATCCATTTTAAATACAACTGTCTCAATAAATTCTTCAAGGCAGAGTAGCAATCCATTGTGCATAAATGCTACTTCTTCTTTATCCATTCATCATTGATGTGCATGTAGGCAATGTCCAAGATTCAACTATTATAAACTGTGCTCCTATAAACATAGATGGGCATTTATTATGGTAATATGATGTATTTAACTCTTTGGGGAAGATACCTAAAAGGGACACAGCTAGGTCAGGCAGAATTTCTATTTTTAGTTTGTTGAGGAATCTCCGTGCTGATTTCTATAGTGCCTGTACTAGTTTGGATTTCCACCAACAATATAAAAAAATCTGTTTCTCCCTGAAACCGTCCAGCATTTGTTATTATTTGATTGCTTGATTATAGCCATTCTTTGTGCTGTAAGACAGAATCTCAGTATTACTTTAATTTTCATTTTTCTAATGGCCAGTGATGGTGAACATTTCTCATATATTTACTAGCTGCTTCTACATGTTCTTCTGAGATGCATGTATTCATTTGTATTGCCCGTTTTTCAACTTGTTCTTTTATTTTTAAAGGTGTAATTTTTTTAGTTATATTTCAAGTGTTAGTCTTCAATCCAAGAAGTAGCTGGCAAGTACTTTTTCCATTCTGTAGGTTGTATCTTCCCTCTACTTTTTATTTTCTTTGTTATCCAGAGGACTATTAAATTTATCAAAGTTCTGTGTTGATTCTTGATATTTTCTTGTGTATTTGTGTTTCTGTTCAACTATCTTTATTCCTAATACTTTAATAGTATTATCTATTTTATCTTTAAATAGATAAAAATAGTTGTAACTGTTTCTACTTTAACGTTCAGGTCTTTTATCTGCTTTGGTTTTGTTTTAGTACATGATGAGAGATACATGTATAGATTCGTCTTCATCCTTGTAACCAGTTTTCCAACACCACTTGTTAAAGAGGCTATCTTTCTTCCAGGGTAGGGTTTTTGGCTCTTCAAAGATCAGGTGACCTGAATGGATCAGGTAACTTAAAGAATAGAATTATGCCAGTACTTTATAAATTATGAGAGGTAATAAATATTTGATATGCTAATTATTGACTCTATATAGCATATCTCTGGTAAATAAATCAATACTAAAGATTAACATTCAGTGATATTTTATAGAATACATGATTTACTCTGTTATAATAAAATGGGCATGTAGCTATAAGTATTGTGCAATAGTTGTACCATGTATTATGTGACAATCAAGGCATCTGTGTTTGTATTTTTACACAACACACAGAAAAGCAACAATGGATAGTGATTCTCTGAAATATAACATTATCTTTTTCCTTTACCTTGTAAGTATTGTACAAATATACTACTACTTTTTTCTTTAGTATGCAAATGTTCTAAAACAATGTGCTTTTATGAAGTATTTAATAAGGAGGAGATTGAGTTTGAAACTATAATGTATTAATAATACAATAGAGTGGTTTTTTTGCTGCCAGAGAATGATCACTGTATCTTATCTTATTCAGATAACTTTGCATAGTTAGATGCTGTGATATAACCTTATATGCAAACTGCAGGAAAAGATGCCTGTGCCACTCATTTACTCAGGGGAAGCAGCATAGTAGATGTTTGGCTGGGATACTTCCAGCACAGTGGATTTAGCTCCTCAAAATATTGGCAACAGAACTGAGGGAATTTGTTAATTAGCTCACATTGAGATTTGATGATCTGTGTGATTCGTTCTCAATCTGTACTTTTGTGGCTCTATGAATAATAACTAATAACAACTACACACGTCAAGTAGTTAAATGCACTGATCACTCATATTTTGCCAAGTAGTATACTAACAACAATGCACACACACATGAAGGTTTTTAAATTTTATTTTGATGTCCATGAGCTTTCCTATAAGCTCATTTTCTATGAGCTTAGCACCCTGTTTTAAAGATGAAGAAATTAAAGTGTCAGGAGTACTCACTTTTTAAAATGCTGGAAAACTGCATGAGAAAGTTCAGGATTTGATGTACTTTCCCACAAAACCTTGATTTTTCACATTTTTATTTCGGGCTTTGGGAAGTTCAGGGCTGGATTCAAGATGGGGTGAATGAAGAAGCAATAAAGTTCCTTAGCATCCAGCTGGTGTCAGGAGACAGGGAATCGGGTTTCAGAGGAGAGCAGGAACACGTTAGCATATCTATCTGTATTCTGATAAAACATAGTCGGCCTCCAACATCGGTTCAGTAGGAAACTGTGGGTTTCTATTTACTTGGGTGGAAAGTCCATACTCGCCCACAAGTTCTGAAACGTGGCTGGCGCTGTACTCATGCTTCTGAATGTGTGATGGGCAAAGGAATGATACTCAGCTACTATTTTTTAAATGAGTGCCTATTGATTTGTGCTTTGTGTTAACCAATCATATTGCCTACAAAATGCTTTAAACAGATGAACTACTCTCTCTGTTCCATTCAATTCAATCTTTTCAACTTTTAACAATGAATAAAAATAGTCCAGGTTTCATTCTTCCAACTGCTTGGTAGATAATGTAACTATTTAGATACCCTTGCTTTCTGTTTCTACCTTTGAAAATGTGATAACACACAAAGATTTAAAATTAATAAATATGACAAAATTCTGCAAAAAAAGTACAGGATATTGCAGATACAATATAAAAATTTCATTTCTTTCAACTACATACAGTAAAGGAAATAAGCCGTAACAGTAAACAAAATTAAATTTGTTGGTCTCATTGTAGTGACTTTATTAAAGAATGCACATTCATAATAATGACCTAGTAATACTAAATCCAATTTAAGGTGTTTAAAATCTATTAGAGCCTTCACATTTATTGCATTATAAGAAAAAATCCCTAGCCATAGATAGTTAGAATTTTTCAAAGAACTCAGCTTACAAAATCTGATATATTCAAAATTAATGCTTATATAAAAGTTTTATCAATCCTCCTATAACAAAGACACAATCCTATTTCATTGGTTTGTCTTTTCTTCTCAGTCTTACCTTCTATGTTTATTCATTTCCTTTATGAACTGACATCTTTAAATAACTTTCTTAAAGAAATAATAGTAAAACTTTCTAGTTCTAAATTATCTTACAATTCCATGAGTTACTTTCAAGAGGACTATCTTTTGTTTGCCAACTCCTCTATCACCAAAATAAGCTATGTATTCTAATAATGACTTTTAAGGCAAACAGTAGTAGTCATAGAAATGGAGACAAGCTTTCTACAAGTCTCCTGCTAAAAGTGACACATTTATTTTAGAAGAAGAAAAAAAACTTTGGGATACGGCAATTTATGTTAGCATATCTTGTATTGAAGGCTATTATAAAGAAGAAGAAATGAACATTTAGGGAGGGAAAGTCCAATGAATACAGCTGATACAAAAAAAAGAATTAGCATTTGAGTAGATGTCTCATTTGCTGTATATGTACATCAAAAACTGATAACAAATGATGTATCAGACCAGGCCTTCTGGAGATCCTGAGATTGAAAAAGTTTCATCTTTAAAAACATTAGCATGCAATCATAGAATGAAAGATTATTGCCTTCCAGTATTTCCAGTATGCATCTTTTTCTGTTCTTTTATGTTTCCTTGGCATTAAGTTGTAAAATGCTATCTGTAAGTAAGTTTTTGGGTGAATTCCTAAAGGAAATCTACAAAATAAGAAACAGGCAAGACATTACTGATTGGTTCCAGACCTGAGCAGCATGGAAGAGTTCCCTCAGCATAAGAATTTAAATGGAAATGTTGATGTTTATCATTTGTATCAACATTTCTCAGTTTTTGGAATCTAAGTTAACTTCAAGGCAAAAAATTTAGTCTGAGTAAATCAATATAGGTTCCAAAAGTGATGGACATAAATGATTCAATTCCTCCGAGCTTTCTCATTTGCATTTTCCTGACATTATTTGCTCCAGGCATGATTTATGGGACCCTTAGATGAACGTAATAGTTGGCTAAACAAATCACACTTAATTGTTGCCACAGCCACATGAGCCATTGTAAGAGAAGCGTTTTCACTCTGCATTGCCTCGCTCGGAACAGCAGTCGGGTCTTGTTTAAAAGCTAAGCTCGTTAAGAACATATCTTTCTCCCATTCCATAGGGAATGAACTGGGCTGTCTTTGCTCACCATGTCCACCTGCACTTCGTTAGAGAGCAGAATATTCACATGCCACACCACAGAGCCCCACAATGACATAACTCCATTCAGAGACTGGCGTGACTGTGCTGCCCCCCCCACCCTCCAAAGCTCTTGTATCACTAAGAATCTGGCAGTCAGCTCCGTCCTGACAGAGTTCACAGCATATATTGGTGGATTCTTGTCCATAGTGCATCTGCTTTAAGAATTAACAAAAGCAGTGGCAAGACAGTAAGGTAAGTGCTGTTTTAACTTTAGCCTAGGGGATACTGACTGTTTGGGACAGTTTTTATTGTAACAGGAACAGAGAATGTTCCAGAGTAACTTTGCCAACTGCTCTTGAATAGCACATTCATAGATTCAACCATTTGTTTTCACATTTTGGATAATGTGCTTTCCATGATTTAATATTTCAGATAATTTTTTTACTGTATATTCTATATTGGTTGGCAAAGGAAGTTAAAATGTATTTCAAGGTTAGAATGAGAAAACAGTTCAACTAGACACTGGGAAATTAAACTGGATACAGTTTAAAAGTATAGAAATTAAAATGTTTATTATTTATGCTCCTTAATGATATGTTACTGTTGCTGGAAGTTAATACTGTAGCAAAGAAAGGTCACTTCAATCAGCTTTCAAAGTATTTTGCAATGAACATATTTTTAAAGTTTGTTACAATAAGCAGTCTATGTTATAAAATGGGAGCTAAGGGACTAAAACATTTATGAATTGCTTGTTCCTGTTTCGTTAATTTTAAAGATTTGGGGTTTTTCTGTGTATATTAAGGGACATTTTCAAGAAATTCTGGGAAATGATTTACTTTTTGAAAAAAGCATTTCCTCTATAGCCACAAGTATGTGACTACATGAAGAAAAGTACAGTGTGTTTTTGCCTCATGTGGAGGCATTATGTGATTACAAACTCTCTTTGAATTCAGAACCCTAATTTTTACACTGCCCAAAACTACAGAAACATTTTTTTGTCACTATCCAACCCTAAGATTTTAGTTAGCATGTCTGCTTTGGTATAAACTTAATTTAAAATGAAATACACACTTATTAATGAATCAGAACGATCTTTACAGCACAAACATATTGCAGTTTCTAAAGAATCCTAGGGATATGTCACCATGTTCTTTTTAGCAAGACATGAGAGTTGTGTCCAAGTCCTGTCAAATGAATTAAATGATTGATTAGACTACCAGGGAATAACATCCTAAGATCGTACATCTTATGTTTGCAACTGAAGTGCTTCTAAAATCTTGCTTTGAGTGTTTCATCTGCCAAAATAAAGTTCCTTGTAATCTCATGTTAAAACAAAAAAATATATTTAAAATTCCTGGTTCTTCCAAATGCTTCATATCTAAATTTTGGTGCTAAAACCTGTATTATGCTTCTCATAGGAAAACATAATAGTCTATGTTTTCTATTGAAACATAGATTGCATTCACATGGATGATTTCTCTTCTAGAGCTGTAAGTCTTCATTATTTTAATAAAAATCTCATTGTCATATCCTAATTTTCCTACAGTTGAATCACTAAACTTGTACTTCTTCCATTCATTTGAAATATTCTTTAGTGAGTCTCAGAAACAGGTTTACCTGAAATCATAACCATTAGAAAGTGTTTAAAATTTATATTCTCAGTGGCATACTTTCCTACAAAGTTCCTAAAACTAGTATTAACAAGAAACTTTCCTCCTGTCTCCCTTTTTGGTCTGTGAGGCCTCTAAAATCCAAATATGTAAATCATGCCAACTTAAATTTTAGCTTGAGAAAGATTGAGAACTGAATTTGTTTGTTTATTGTAGAAAACTCTAAAATTAGGGAAATCTATTCCTTTATCTTTCTAGATTTAAATTTCCTTAGAATAATTGACCTTTCTCTTTCTAATAAATTTGCTCTACTAAATTAATTTACTGAACACCAGTTTCAGAATGTGGTTTTGCAATGTGTTTAAAACTTTGGAATGTTATGCAAAACTTGAAATAACATAAATACACAGCCACACTGGGAATTCTGTTCCCTTTCTTCAGAACCTTGGAGACAATAACCAGACACTTGGGAAGGAATGCAGTCCCCTCTCCCCTTCTATCCTGTGTTTTATCAAGATAGCTTTCTTCCAGGACAAACCCCTGGCTGCCTATTTTCCCAGTAAGGACTTTTTAATGAGACATTTCGAAGCTGTCAGATTGCAGGGTACAGTGCTCAGTTTACAAATGTCTTTTAATTTCCAACTCTTCTGCTTTTGGGACATGTTCTGCACCAGTGTTCTAACTTAGTAGTCGATGGGCACCACCCAGAAGGGTTCTCCTCTCCCAGGAAGGCACTTAGTTAAGGAAGGATTTGAAGAGAATGAGAGCACCAGTTATGTTTGGTTTGCCCAGAAGGGGGCGCATGTATATGACGTCTGACCTGAGACTGATGCCCACAGAAAGTCATAGCCATAGGCCTCATCCACTCATGAATCAAAAAACTGAAAGGACAGTGAAGGCATTCTTTCCTGATGCACCAGAAGACCTATAAAGTAACAAAATGCATGATAGACTTTAATATTGCAAATTCAATTTCATTTTCCTGAAAGTATGTTATTTCTACATTAATTTATATTTCCATTTTATTTAATATGCAGAGCATTCACTGAAAATGAATCTAGGTGTACTTACTTTCTTCTTGGCATTGACCAGTAGTGCCAGTGGGCATTACTACGATTATGATTACTACCCTTCCTTTTTGCGTTCCTCACCAAACTGCGCGCCAGAATGTGACTGCCCAGAGAGCTACCCAACCGCCATGTACTGCGACGAGCTGAAGCTGAAAAGTGTACCCGTGGTCCCTCCAGGAATCAAGTACCTTTACCTTAGGAACAACCAGATTGATCATATTGATGAAAAGGCCTTTGAGAACGTGACTGATCTGCAGTGGCTCATTTTAGATCACAATCTTCTAGAAAATTCCAAGATAAAGGGGAGAGTCTTCTCTAAACTGAAACAACTGAAGAGGCTGCATATAAACTACAACAACCTTACAGAGTCTGTGGGTCCACTTCCCAAATCTCTGGAGGACCTGCAGCTCACCAATAACAAGATTGCGAAGCTGGGATCCTTTGAAGGACTGGTAAACCTGACCTTTATTCACCTTCAGCACAATCAGCTGAAAGAGGAAACCATTTCAGCTGCTTTGAAAGGTCTTAAGTCACTTGAATACCTTGACCTGAGTTTCAACCAGCTGAGCAAACTTCCATCTGACCTCCCTATGTCTCTTCTAACTCTCTACCTAGACAATAATCAGATTAAAAATATCCCTGATGCGTATTTCAAGCGTTTTGGTGTACTGCAATACCTGCGTCTATCTCACAATGAACTTGCTGATGGTGGGGTACCTGGAGACACTTTTAATATATCATCCCTTCTGGAGCTGGATCTCTCCTACAATAAGCTTAAAAGTATACCAACTGTTAGTGAAAACCTTGAAAACTATTACTTGGAGGTCAATGAACTTGAAAGTAAGTAGAAAGTTATGCTTGTGTTTGATTGATGTATCCTCACATTTTAAATGCCAAATTGTGCAACACAATAGTGTATTTAGGTCTATTTAATGAGAGAGGAATTAAAATGTTGATAAAGAATCCCTTTACCATAAACATAGAGCAACTCTAGATTTATGTAACTTCTTCTTTCTTGCCTTTCTTTGGAAGGTCCAGATGAAGAACTATGAAGATCATGCAATTTTATTGTCAATTTTTTCAGATTTCTTATCTTGAGTTGATTAATGCTATTGAATTGTATTTATCTGTTATTGATTATCTCATTTACCACTATAATTTGTATGCTTGACTGAGGGAGGAAAAAGGAAGTTGAGAAGAGGTGGAGCTGCAGAGAATTTAAATCCCCTCCCACTCACCTCCAGAGCAAACCCAATATTGTCATGGTCTTGGTTGACGTCTTTTCTTGAGACTGAACATGTTAGTCTGCTACCCTGACTATCATATACTTTCCTTATGTCCGCGATGGTGTGTGTGGCCTTCAGTGTCCTGATAAGAACTCTAAGAAGAACAATTCCTTTAACTTGCTATTTCTAGTTTCTCCTTCCCTTCTCTTGATGCCATGTTGTGTTTTTTTCATGTATTTTCTGAATAGAGTTTGATCTGATCTGCTTGAGTTGTCTACGTAATCTTGTAATCTGAGACATTTTTAAATATACAGATTCAGGTAGGTGACTAAAATCCACCATACCCCATCTTAGTCTCAATAGAGTTTGACAGAAGAATAATACCGTGATTCACCAAGATGCTTTTTTTTTTCTTCAGTGAAAATCAGCTAGGGATCAGTGATTCACATAGAAAACAATTGTATTTGAAACATAAGTTATTGGAATTAAGCATCTTATATCTGATGAATAAAGGCAGTGGTATAAGAAAAAATTACAATGTGCCTTAGGATTGCATCATAATTCTGCAACAGTTTGTGCAACACCTCGTCGAGTTAGGTTTTTCTCATGGAGGAGACCACACTTGCCAAATCAAGTATCATGCTCTTTGTTGATCTTGAAAATAGCCAGGATGAAATTTCATACTGTTTGATTATCATAAGAATCATAGTCAAGCTAACATAAACTCCTGTATTTGGTTCCAGTGTGAAATTCACTATGTGGCAATACATGATCCAACATTTTAACAATTTGTGGTTAGGAGGAAAAATATTCTGTCCAGCCAAAATGACACAAACACAAGGATTGAGGCTGGTTGAGAGCTGCAGAAATCCATGAGGTCTGGGGGTGGAGGTTAGTCATAGGAGCAAGGCTACTGCTTTCTTTGAAATGAGTAAGAGGAAGAATGCAGATGCAAGCACATTGGGCTGGCATAGACCAGAAGTGAAGGATGGAAGAGCCAGAGAGGCACAGGGGAGAGGTTTTTATGAGAGAAAGGCTAACAGTTTCTCAATGTCAAGCTGATGAGGGACTACAGTGCCTCACTCATAGTGATCACTTGGAAAAGTAATATAATAGTTACCTTTCTTCTTCCTTGACTATTGATAGTCATGCATCCCTGTTATTTTTCCTAGAATATATCTCTTCAGTGTAGGTTATTTGCTGGTAATAATCATGTATACTAATTGTGCACATTCTCCATATAAATCAATCCTTTTATGTTTACATTCATTATCTGAAACAAGGGAGTACATAGGCATTATCCGGTACCCATACAGTATCTAAATGATTAGTTCTAGAACAGCCCATGAACACCCAAATCAATAGATAGTAAGTCCCTTGTATAAAAGGACCTAACTATATAACCAAAAGCAGTTTTAAATTTTGAATACTGCAACTCTAAATATTAGCCTAATGACAGATATTCTTAATAGGAATTTGGAAAAGAGAAAAATTATAAAGTTGTCCATATTATTTTGAATATCTTATATTCTAGTATTATTTGACAGGCTGTACATATATTAAACTTCACACAGCACACTGAGATAGGTATGTATATCAGACAGGGCAATAAGCTAAGAGTGAAGTATTCAAAGATCACTCAGTTGAGGGGTTGCAGAGATAGGCCTAGGACCATCTTTTTTCTATTTCTCTGTACTTCATCAGAGCTAGGTACTATAGAAAGAGCCTAGAATTTGACTGATGAGTATAAGTAAGCATAATGAGGTTCCACTGAAGCCATTGTTAACTAGATTTAGAACATTACAATAACAAGCTAAAGTACTAAGTAAAGTTAAGATGAAATAGACATGGGCATACATAAGGTTTTCCGTGTACATCTGTATTCATACAATACAGTGTTAGTTACTATTGAAACTAAAACACTTTTTCATTTGTGATAACTACTTAACCACAGAAAAACCTTGGCTCAGCTGGTGGATATTCTATAATTTGGTTTCTGTCTTGGAGATTTGATTCATTGGTTTGGTGTATGGTTGGCAAGACAATTTTTTATTAATCAACAAATTAGATCTCTTTGTATTTTCAGAACGAAAGCCCAAGAAAACTTATGCTAGTAAGTTTTCTCATGACAGAGGATGAATCAAGTCAGATTACATATTTTGAAAAGAGTTCTTAAGTAATAAGACACACTGGTTAAATGCCTTTCTAGAATCTCTTCTTAGGCTTTGTTCCTTGACTAATGTATGGAATGTTCTGCTCCACACTAGTTACTGCTTACTGAATGTTGCTATGCCATGTCAGCCAGCTGAAAAATGCTTTTAATGATTCTTAATTCAAAGATATACCATGTAAATGACTTTCCTAAGTGGGAAGAAGCTCTATTTAGTAATACCACAGACTTGGGGCATTTTTAAAAATGAATGTTTCAAGCCACTTTCTTAAAAATGAAAATTTCTATTCTTTATTTTCCAGAGTTTGACGTGAAGAGCTTCTGTAAGATCCTGGGACCATTGTCCTACTCCAAGATCAAGCATTTGCGCCTGGATGGCAACCTGCTAACCCAGAGCAGCCTGCCACATGATATGTACGAGTGTCTACGCGTGGTGAATGAGATCACTGTTAATTAATATCCACTCATTCAATCCTATTGAGGTATATCCTGGAGTGATCCTTCATTGGTTACAGTTTTTGTGTGTAAGGTTTTCATAGTATTCATTTTTATTGCTGTTTATTAATTCCATTAATTTTAAATTCTGAGGGAAAATGTTTTGTAAACATTTCCTACTTTTTAACAAAAGATGAAAAGCAGGCCTATTTCATCAAAAGTACACACACACACGAATAGACATGCAACTCTATGCTGCGTTTGTCAATGTATTGTTTTCTGTATCTGTATTGTTCAAAGATATGCAAAGCCTTTTCATCCTGACATGGAATCAACCAAGTTTTCTAACCTTTAAGTGTTAAATTACTGTATTCAAATCATGGACTGCATTTATACACATTTTCTGCCTTGATCCAGATTTTCTTATTATGTTCAAATTTGCGTTGGTGGAAAATAGGTGGCAGAATTCGAGATCAGCAATTTTGCAAGATACTAAACAAAATTTATGAAGCTGTATGTGCCTAAGCAAGTATTTTAAATGGGAAGAATTTACTTATTTACATAGCAAAACTTTTCTACAGTTTATTCTAAGTCATGTATGTTTCTTTTTGATTATTTGCATGTTGTGTTTAACAAGCTAATAGCAAAATAAAACATAGCAAATGGCGTTACTGTGTTAGACTTCTTGTGAAATTCATGTCTCTCATATATAAAATACATAAATGAATAAATTAAGTTCAAAAGACATTTTTATCCTGAAATATTTTACCAATGGTAACATGGGATTTAACACTAAATTTAATTTCTTCTTCTAGAATCCACTTAAGTATACCTAATTATATATACATAGGTCTCACAAATTGCTTGGATATTTTCTATTATTCCCATCTTGTCATTTTTATTGAGTCATACACAATGTTATTCTATTAAAACAAGAAGCTATTATAAGATCTCAGCAATCACTATTTGGTTGGTAAACAAAAATGTCTGAGAATTCCTAGGAGTAAAATGCTTGTATAAGTATAAATCATATGAAAAAAGGATTTTAAAAATCACTGTAAAAATTCATTACATCTTAAACCTAGTGCATTTAGAACATATGTTTTGAACTTATAATCCAGTAAAAATAGTTTTTAGCTTTCCATATTCTGGGTTCCCATGACTCTATTTAATGGGAAATAATAAGACATGTAGTTAATGAAAATTATTTCTATTTTTACCTAGGTAACAATAAAGCCTATTTGTTGCCAAATGGCATGCAAATAAAATATACACCCAATATCAGTCAGTTATGCATCAAAAACAAAAGAAGCATGTCTCCAAAGCACATGATTTCACCGAATATTTTCAGTGAACTCTATTCTCTGGTAAAATACCTCGTCACCAGAGGACCATCATCACATAAGACTGAGTTGACTGGCAGATGTGTGAGATGTGTGTTACACTAGGTAAATTGCATATTTTTGATTCTCATGTGTTTTTTTTTTACATAATTTTACATTCTTTGAGTTGTGAGACTAATCCAGTCATTTCTTGGTATTAACTTAAAATTTATTTTTTCTAAGCAAAACTGGATTGTGGAAGAAATAGATATAAAATTTTTTTTTCACTATCTATAAAACTCCTCACCAATCCTTGGGAGTACATTTACAAGTAGATAGTGGAAAATGTGCTACAAATTTGTTTTGGCAATACCAGGATGAACGTAAATGAGCTGTGTCTCCATACAGCTGAGCAAAACATCTTCTCAAGTGGCAGTGTGTCTATGTCTTCAGAAGTCTCTGATTTACCTTTATCTGAAGTTCTTCATTATCCTTAAGGCTAAAGTGTAAAATTGTAACTCAGAATAGCAGTTCCACTGGTTAAGTTGGACTGCCAAGGACCAATGTAAGTACAGTGATCCTTCCTAGTGGAGTATTTGGGGAAGATACCAATTAGCTGCAATCTAGTGACAGTGCCAGAGCCCTGGATCCACCTTCTCATGGCAGAGTTGGAGAAGAGAAGCTACCAGCTTATTCCCTAATCCCTGGGCTGCTTTAGTTGGGGAGGGAAGGAAATCAGGAGACTGATCTACCTGCTCATTGTCTATCTTATCTCTATTTCACTTCGATTGGTGCTATTTCATGTTTCTGGTGCACAGCCAATAAATTGTAATGCTTTTACAAATCCATATTTCCAGAGAAAGCCCCCCAGACATGCAGACTCAGTAAGTTAAGCAATGCAGGATTCTACAAGTTGAAATTGCATGCACAAGAGTCCGACTCTGATGGATTCTGATGCATTTTTTCAAACACTGACTTAGTATGATATTATGATCAAACTAGCAAAATCCCAAATGATTAGAAAGCAGAAAAGTCCTTTTTGCTAGAGAATATAATGGAAAGAAAAGGACTGCCCACAATATACATACATGCAATACATACTTTTTTTCATATTCTAATACATTTAAACTCCCAAACTCACGTTTTCTTCATTTTTAAGCAAGTAATACAATTTTTAGTTTCCTAAAGATAGCATGGCAGCCGCGGCACTGAAATGTGTTTGATAACACTCTTGTTTGCCTACAATCTTTTCTTTGGATTTAACCTTATTTGTATCCTGCTAAACAGACTGCTCAAAATTCACACTGATTGGGGCCTAGGGATTTAGCGCAGCGGCATAAGCACCTGCCTGACAAGCGTCAGGTTGTTTCATCCTGGTTACGCCCCCCCAGAAAATAAAAGTCACTCTGATTAATTTTTTTAAAGAAACTAAGATGAAAAAAGGTCATAGAAAAGTGACGTTGAATTTGAAGGTTCCCTCAACTGCTATCCACAATGATTTTGTCTTTATGTGGATAAACTCTCCCCTGAAGGGGTTATGACCAGGATGCGTAAAAGATTCTCTACAAAAACATTCGCTGAAGATTTAACTAGTCTCTGATGTGAAGAGGAAGTGCAGAAATGGGCAAAGTTTCTCTTCATTCTCAGCATTACCACTTGAAAATTAGGGCTCTGTGAGGCCTTTCTGGCAAAGGAAAATACTAATGTACTCAGGCTCTGAACTTTCTGAGGAATCATTATGCTCTAGTAAGAATACAAAAAGACACATGAATAATAGACCACTAAATGAGTCAAAGGAATGTTGATTTCTTAGTTAAATGTATTCCCACTGGTAATAGCTATATTTTCAGAAGTACTGGAGAATTTACAAGATTTGGTTTAGAAAGAGCTAGGAATTCTTTTCCTTGTGATTTTTTTTTTCTCCTTGTGATCTTTTAAGTTTGGGTTCCACTTCTCTACAGCTGTAATTTTATCATAATGATAGACTTAGATTATTCTTTGGTTGGATTTTGCAACCATCATAAATGCTTGCCTAACATTATTCATGAGTAAAAGAAAATGCTCATGGTATTCAAAAGGAGCTCCAAAACAACTTTACCACCAGAACAAAAAATGTGTAAAAAGCAACAATGACATAAAACAGATATGTTGCACATATGTCTAAAAAAGAGAGATAGATTTTAAAGATAACTAGCAAATTATATTTATCGATTTACTCATGCATTTAACAGGTATTGTTTCCAGATAACATATCAGTAATTGAAATGTGATTGAAATACACATGTAGAAAAAGTAGAAATTTAGACAACAAAAGTGAGTCAATTCTCATATAGTTAATTTGTTATAACCCTACTTCATTTCTACCATGTAATAACAGCTTGTCTTTCAAATTTTGTGTCCCTTAAAGAGTATCCTGTATATTTGTGGCTTGCCCCATGCAATATACCTGACATCTGACAAGAAAACATTCTATGTGTGAATATATTCCACAGTCTTAGCTACCTTACCCTTTGGATTACACTTTGAATAATCCTTTTTTAATCTCACCTGCCATTATTTTCTTTCTGTAATTGTTCAGCTTTCGTGTAGATTTCTTAAGATGACCCAGTTTTGTCTAACTTCATTTACGTTGTTATCAAACTGTTTTCTAGTATATGAGCGGCACTGTCATTATCTCTTATTTAAAACTACGCACAAATGCACCTGTTTTTTTCTAGATTTGACTAGGTTCATAAGAGGAACGCACAAAGCACCTCAGAACATGACAGGCCCATTTCGATGTCGGCCTTTTTCAGTTCTGTAGCTTCACAGGGCCTCATCATGTACCATACTGAAACATTCGAAGTGTTTCAGTCTTACTGAACAGTTTGCAATTGGTTTTGCTCCAGTAT
>PVJX010010334.1:0-57453 GCA_004027295.1 Dolichotis patagonum | reverse complement strand
ATATCTCCAATTGTCTAGCTTTGAAATTTATGTCTTACATTGCTTTCTTGTGATCCACTTTGCTCTGTTTTGTTGTATTTAATTTTACCCTATTGATATAATTGCATGTATATTGGAGTGGGTAAGATGGATGACCATATTGTTGTTTTTGTCAGATCGTGGAGCAGAACTGTTAACAGTCTCACTGTTTGAATGTCTATTTTACATGCTTTAACTTTGTAATTTAAACAACTATTTCCAAGAAGTCAGTATGTAATTAGTCAAGTAATAATTTCTTAGGTTTTATTGTTGTATTTTTCCTTTTTTCCTTGGAATACTGTATGGTTGCTACCCTTTATTCTGTTTTATTTTGTTTTGTTTTTTCCTCTTTAAATAAAATTATAAAAAAAAATTGTACAGAATGTGGCCTTGCCATGTGACAATGTCACAGAGCCAGTCATGTCTTCCCTTCTCCTTGCAGGAGACAAAGTTGAGAGTTGTCCAGTGCGCTTTTTCCCTCATCTGCCCTCACCGCTAGAGAATTCTGACTTACTCGACCTGGATAGGACTCAGGCATCAGGATTTTTTAAGAATGCCCTGGCTGATTCTAACGCACAGTCAAGGTTGTGCTTGTCAGTAACCTGGTTTATTGCTGTCTTGCATTTTCCTCCCCTTTGGGAAAAATGAGAACACTCTCATGGGTGACCAAAGTTCTGACTGCCTAGAACACCCGCCACAGACCCTTAGCAAATATCCAAGCGCGTCCACAGTACCTCTCCTCCACCCCCCAGCCCTGAGCGCACGGGGGCGCCAAGGTGCACGGTTCGGGCATGTGCAGAGCGGCTTGTGGGCAGGGATCTCTGTGCAAGGGTTACACGACAGAAAAGCCCCCGGCTCTGCTGTGCACCTCTCCCAGCAGCGACTCTGTGTGCACAGGACCAGGCTGTGTAAAGCGGTCGTACCCTGGGGCAGCTTGGGAACGCTTTCGAACCCCCCTCTGCACGGTAGAATTAGCATATCCGGGGAGTCTGCGCTACACTGTGGACGGAATCATGCGCGCATTGCTTTTGCAACACTGTTAAGGAGACCAGGATAATTCAAAGGACAAATTGGCTACAGAAAGCTTTCTAAATACACTGGGGGGCGAAGGGAGATGGGGGAGCAGCACATTTAGATACTCAGACGGTTCTCGGACTTGCACCAAAAATGAGCTCTAATTCATCAGAAAGGAACCCCGCTTGTCAGACGTACCCACAAGGGGACAGGGCTCCGTGTGCGCCGTGCCGCAGCTGATGCATTTGCCATTCCTGTAATCCCGGTAGGAGTCGCAGGGGTACGCGATGACCGCGCAGTCCTCTCTCAGAGAAGCCAGGTACAGGTATACGGACCTCTGGTGGTCGCACTTGAAATACTGCATTCCTTGGTTGTCAAGGGGATGAAGCCAGAGTAGAGCAGTAGAAGCAGTTAACAGAAGGGCTTGGAACATTTTCTACACACACATAATGTATGTCTCCTGCGCATGGGGCACTGCACTAAACACGTCAGTGTGCTGCTGCCCCGTTAATTCTTATAAAAACACTCAGATACAGATCCACGCCGGTAAGTGGCAGGAAAAGAGTTTAAACTAGAGTAGGTTATGTCAGGAAAGCAAATATACTTTAATTAAAGACCTTGAGAACCAGGCACACAGGTGCATGCTTGTAATGCCAGCTACGTGGGAGGCTGAGACAGGAGGATCATAAGTTCTAGGTCAGTCTGGGCAATTTACGAGACCTTGTCTTGAAACAAATTTAAAAGGCTTGGAGTGTAGCTCAGTGATAGAGCATATACCCAGCACACACAAAGCCCTGGGTTGTATCTTCAGCACCACCAAAAACAAACAAACAAAGACCTGGTTGTTTGTAGCAAATGAGATATCTTTCATTACCATCCAATGTTTCTGCCACATTTATCCTCCTTCTTAAAATACAAAGTTCAGGGCCAATCTCAGATATTTCTAACTCAGAGGAGGCTCAGGAATTAGCACTTTAGTAAACAGCGCTGCCCGGCTCATCTGACCCTGATGCCTATGAGTCCGAGAGCCCCAGGTCTAACAGGCAAGGCCGCTTTGCAGACTAAGTACTGTGGGGCCATGTCTGCCCGTCACGTGGGTGGCCACCTGCAGTGGTGGAGGCCAACTGAGTGAGGCCCTCTCTCAAGAGAAAATGGTAACAGAGCTGGAGGATGTGGCTGAGTGGCAGAGCATTTCCTAGCCTGTGTGAGGTCCCAGGTTCGATCCCCACGCTGGCGGGGAAAGGTCTCGGTCTACAGCGTGTTGGCAGTAGTAATTACTGCGACCGTTCTAGTCCTGCCTGTAGAAGTGAACCTCGAGGGCTGGGGATTTAGCTCAGTGGCATAAGCGCCTGCCTGGCAAGTGCGAGGTCATGAGTTCGATCCCCAGTACCGCAAAGTGAACCTCGAAGGACAAGGAAGATAAACTAGGGCTGCAAGTCAGACCCGACAGGCCAACGCTTACTCACTGATCATTCCTGGAACTTCCCTTTGCAGGGACAATGAGTTAATCCTCTGTCACCCTTGATACAGTTACACTGTCACACTCCCTATGATTTCAGCCGGGTCATTTTCAAGCACCACGTCGCTCCAAAGGGCCATAGATAGCTCCCACTTTGTACCACGATCATCCGCTTTTTCTAATATTCCCCTGGTTGTTTTGACTTTTTCCAGCAGCAGGGAAAGAAGATCTATGGCACCAACAGTGGGATCTTTATATTCTGCCCAAATACACACTTTTACATTTCCCTCCAACTCCCCAGTTTTGTGTTGTAGGGCTTTTTCCCCTTCATTGTAAAAGTAACCTATGCTTCTCTGAAAATCATAAATTAATATAAATAGTGATGCCAAAAGCACCTAAAAGTTCAGTACCAAAATTATACTTTACAATGATAATTATTTGAAGCATTCAGTTTAGTTTTTTCTTGTACCTGCATATATACAAACACGCATTTTAAATGAAAAATAGGTAAATTGGGGGCTGGGCGGGTAGCTCAGTGATATAGTGCTTGTCTAGGACAGAGAGAGGAAGAGACAGAGACAGCAATTGAGATCATGTTTTATATTTTTTTGTATATGGATGGTTTTATATTTTTATCACTTAGAGTCATAAGAATTTTCATTAATTTCTGAAAATGTTTTTGTGTGTGTATGGCTATCAGGAATCAAACCCAGGACCCAGCGTTTGCCAGAGCTATAACCCCAGCTCCAAAATATGATTTTTTAACAATTATATTCCTTGCGTGGGTGAACCACAATTCATTTAATAATTTTCCTGTACTGGACATTCATATTAGCACTAACATGTTATTATAAATAATGCTATGTTGAATAACTGTGCAACCTGATTTCTTGTTTACACTTCCCAATTATTTCTCTATGACATTTACAGATATGGAATTTCCAGGTCAAAGACATATTTCCAAGAGAGAGAGAGAAAAAAATAAGAAATAATGCAGAATAGCTTTTAGTAATATATCTATTATTTTTAAAAGTAATATTTTAGAGTTACAAGTTTTAATTTAAATTTATTTATATTTCTTCCATCTGCTTAGGAAATGCATTTTCTGTCAAAAAACTACTTTATGTAGAATAATGTTTTTAACTACCACTTTTAAACCATTATTTTACAAAACACAAAGCAACTGCACTTACCTCCAAATATTGTTTTGGGACAACCAGGTTGATCTAATCCTCCATTTGGGTAGAAATCTATGTTTCCCAGTGGTTGCTTGTATCCAAGTGCTAAAAGAAAACACAGTACGTTTTCACACAGCTTTAGACCTTTCACACCCCATAGCTCATCTGTCTGCAGGATAAGGGCAGGAACTGAATTATTACTGCTATTATTGTCGTTATCATTATTTCTATGCCCCTTTAAATGTTTTGCCCTAAATCATCCAGCTAGTTAGTAAGAAAGCGGGCTATGAATTCTACCACCATCTTCTACAGTTTGGATCCTGAATGTCACCCAGAGGCCCAGTGTTAAAGGCCTGGTCCTCAGAGCAGTGATACTGGGAGGTGGTGGAACCACTGCGAGAAGGAATTCCTAGCTCCCTGAGAGGGTAATCTTCCAAAGAACCCCATCCTTCCTCTTCCTCTTCAAGTCTTGGCCCTGAGGTGAGCAAATTTGCTCTTCTCTGCCTTCCCACCATGATGCGCTTCTTTAGCCCAGGCTTAAAAGTACAGGCTCCACCCAGCCATGGGCTGGAGCCTCCAAAACTGTGAGCGAAAATAAACCTCTGTATAAGTTGATGATATCAGGTATTTGTTAGAGTGACAGGAAACTGCTCCGTTGTTAGGTTCCTGGGGAAATGGTGATAAAACTGAATTCCATTCTTTCTAAAGACATAAGAGAGCTGGATAATTCATTCGCTATAGGCTATTCCAAATGATACATTTTTTCTTTACATTTTGCTGGAGCTCTTTAATTGTGGGGTACTCCTTCAACCTCCATTTGCATTTGTATAAATCTTCAATGAGTAACAGGAAAACAGTGAATTTTTACTTGGTGGGTGAAATATTGAAGCATTTTTGGAGTGCAATGTAATAATAGTTTAAAAAAAGATAAATACTTCTAAAATGTGAAACCCTAAAAAATTATAGGGACAGGATTATGGCCAAGGTGTTAAGTGCTTGTCCAGCAGGTCTGAGGCCTTGGATTTGATCCTAATGCCACCAAAAGAACAGTCCAGCTAGTACATGAGGACGGAATGGGAGACGCAGACATCATTCCGGGCAGCTGAGGGTGTAGCTCAGCGTTAGAGGACTTGCCCAGCACTTGAGGCTCTGGGTTCCATCCTAACACTGCAAACACAAACATTCACACTAGCAGGTACTCAGCATCCAGGCACAGCGGCCCATGCCGTAGCCACAGGAACTTGGGAGACCAAGGTGGAAGAATTACTTGAGCCTGGGAATTTGACACAAGCTTGGGAGCACAGTGAGGATCCATCCCAAGGGGAAAACAAACATAGCCAGATTCAATAATTGTATAGCTTCTTTAGCCACATAACCAGCAAAATTCTTGATTAAAATACTCCTGAAGTATATATACACATATGTGATATATATATATATATATAGAGAGAGAGAGAGAGAGAGAGAGAGAGCATTGAACTAATGATTGTTGCTGCATATTGAGATCCTACAAGTGTCCTTGGGTATGTTACTGGATGTCTCACATCTTTCTTCTGACTTTTACAAGGTCTGCAAAGTATTCACTGGTAAATCTGGATGAAAATATGTAAGCTCAGAGACTCAAGAAATTAACATGATAGCACCAAAGAGCAACATTTGGGACCTGAGTCCATGCCAACTTGACTGCAAAGCTTACACTCTTTCTTTCAAACTTCAATTTCCAATGCCGGGTGTGGAGGCAGGAGGATCGCTATGAGTTTGAGTTCAGCCTGAACTGCATAGTGAAAACCTGTCTCAAAAAATACCCTCACTTCATTTTCCAAGAATAAAATGTAAATTGCTTGATTCCACTGAGCATTCAAAAATAAGTAAGGTGACACTTTGCAGACTCCATAGTAGGAAAGCAGCTGTTGAACAAAGATGCATTTATTCTAAGGCAAACAATTGCTGAGTATCATATTAGAGTGCCTGTGATAGCATCAGAAGTGTTTCGTTTTGTTTTGTTGCATTGCGTTGCGTTGTGTTGTGTGATAATTAAACCCAGGACCTCATGTCTGCATGCTAAGCAAATGTTCCACTACTAAGCTACACCCCAGTCTTGGGTTGGGGGTATTTTGAGTGGTCACAGCATAAAGAAGTTGCACAATAATTGACCACTCTGCTTTGTCCCCTCTGTCAAGCTCCCACTCCAGCTCTTCTGGCATCTGGCTACAGTGGTCACCCATCCTTGGCCGTCACTCCAACCTGCATGGCATGGACACTGTACCAGGTATGAAATCAGCATCACAAAAGGCAGAGCCAGGAGCTAAGGGAGGCCAGAACTGCCCCATAGGACAGATGTGACACCTCAATTTATCTCTCTGCTAAAGGAAATAATGAGAACCAAAACATCACCCAACAAATCCAGTTGCACATATGGAAATCCGTCCACACAGGTATGCAAATCAGCCTTTCTTGCCTGGGCAAGATAATGACTTTATAAATAAGAAGGGATGATGGGAAAACCATGCCCACCCAGCACGCCATCCTGGGGCCCTGCATGGCACCAGTTTCCCTGCAGGGTTTCCCCAGGTTTGGAACCCTGCCCGTGGGAGAGAGGGCCTCTGGAGGAACCCGCCCTGTCCCTGCATGACAGCTCCCCTAGGGGTGGCTCTGGGAGTCTGGGGGCCTCTGACCCACAAGGACAGGAATGTTACCATCCATGTCGGAGTGGATGACGTCCACGAACTGGGCATCGCTGGGATCTAATCTGTCCTCAGGAGGTTTCTCATTGAATAAAGGACCCGCGGGGTCAAGACCTGGAAGGAAAACAGAGTGCTTTGGCAGTGCCACGCTGTGAGTCACCCCACCGGGCCTTTGATGCCTCCTGGTGAGGATGCCCACAGGCCACAGGCCCCCTAAGGTGGGCGCTCCACACATTCCCATCCCGCTTCCTCAGGGCTCCTCCCCACAGCCCACAGCTCTTTCCCACAGTGGCGACGCTGGCCTGGCAGTGCCCCAGCGACGCAGCCTGGCGAACTCAGCAAGGCACACAGGTGTGCACAGCGCGGGCAGAGCTCGGCGGGCGATGCACACGCTCGTGTGGGTCGGAGGACAAAAGAACCTGGTTCCTCCTCCTCAAAAACTCTTCTCTCTACCTGAGCAGGCCCGTCACTTAGGCAGCTCTATGCAGAAACTCAGTCTCCTGCCAGTACCTACATACACTAAGGGTTTTGCTCCACCAGCATTTTCTTCAAAAGCATTTCCCTGATGCCTTCCTCTTACGTGATTTTATATTCCGTCACTCACCAGTTTTATCAAATTGTATTACACATTCCTAATTCTCAACAATTACTGAACTCGCCAGCAAGATTTTCAGGATCGTTCAGTGTTTAATATGTAGTAGACATGCATTAAATAAATCAATTCGTTTACCAAACATGTCACTAAACAATATCATTTTCAAACCTTCGAAAAGACTAATTTTAATACCTTTGCAAACTATTAACTTGAATTATTGTGAAACAGAAAACTTCCTTGATTTGACCAGGCACCATGCTGTCAGTAATTTGACAGTAATGATAATATTTCCTCTCTAGTGACTCAGATTAACAATATTAATTTCCTAAGTTAGTGCTTGTGTGGATATTATCAATAAATAATTGAATCACTGACTAGTTTTGATAAGTAAAAAGCAATTTTAACATCCGCTGTATCAAAAAATTAAAAAATAAAAAAAGACTGGTTCCTTAAGAAAAAAGCACCACAGAATACATAAGAGAAAATGCTGGTGCTGTATACTCATTATCCCATGGTAGATGATTCTGTTTCCCACTCAGCCCACCCTTCTTGCTATTAATAAAACTCATTTGCAGTTTCTACTTTTATTCATATCTTAGTTCAGTTGATCCACATTGTAAATTGTAAAATTCCCATTTTACAGATGAATCAACTGAGGTCCAGGGAGATCAAGCATGTAGAGCAGAAACTAGCCTTCCAGGGCAGCCTCCTCTATGTGTTGTGCTTTGGTTTCCCTGTGCTGAGTTTAGCAAGCTCAGTAGGGAAGGACAAAACTCACTGGTCAGACCAGGTATTATAAAGGGGCATCAGTCCCTGCAGGTAATACAGAAGTATCTCACCTGTAAGGCCTGAGCTGATGCCTTGCCCTTAGTCAGTGTTGACTGAGTATTATGTACTCTCTCTATGAAGCAGCTAGAAAAATAGGAGGTCAGCTCTTATGATATTGAAACCACAAAATAAAACTTAAAGTCAGAGGGTTAAAAAGGCCCAACATATTAGAGCCCTATGTGGAATGAAAAAGATTTCTATAAATGTCTGCCTCGAAGCTTTAATCTATGAATACCATTTTCTTATTTTCTTATTTGGTTTTATTTTTATTACTCATTTTGGTGCTGAGGGTCAAACCCATGAGGATCACACACACTAATCACATGGGCTACCACTGAGCTACACTTGTGGTCCCTATGATCGTCATTTCAGATGCCATCCCCCATCCCCGATGTTACAAAAAAACCGGAAAGATAGTGTCTTCCCCTCAGCTCTTCCGGTTCTAGCTCTGATGTTTCCATTTCACCCCTCCAGTGTTCTTCTGCTTCCTGGAGACATTTACTTGTCTATCTGCCTCCTTCTCCATCTCCTCTTTTCTCCCCTCCTCCCCACCCCTCTCTTCCTCTTCCATCCACTCCCAACTGAAACTACCGTGGGAGGGGATGAGCCGACACCCAAGCGCCCAAGTCCTGAACCCAACAGGAAAAACTCCACGGTCTTACAAAGATTTGGCCCTGAGCTGCCCCCTCGCACGTCAGACAACACCGCTTCCTGTCTAAGAAAACGACCCTTGAGGGTCACAGTGGACAGAAACCTTATGATGGGCAGAAGAGAAACCATGCACCCTGGGCAAGGCACAAACCAGAACCTCACAGGCTTGTGACATCCAGTGAATGATCAGCCTAATGTAGAAAAAGTGCCCTCAAACCTGAAGAGTCTGTGTGAGCAGGCGGACAGGGAGCCCCAAAGCCACCGCCAAACAGCTGTGTGGCGGTTAGCAGGTTGCTTTACTTCTCTGAACCCGTTTTCTTATACTGTAAAATGGGGGAAGAATTAACAGCTATGTAGGAAGATTCATCCCAGCACTGCTGAATCTCCATCCAGAGCATTCTGACATTAGTACAGCAGAGAAAATGAATGGAGACGCAGAGCTCACGCTTACTGCCGGAAATCATCAGAACCGAGGCTCTCTGGGGTGACTGGGTGACTGGGTAGTGATCCCTGGCTTTCACTGCAGTATTAACTGATTTGAGATTTGATGAAAGATCTGGATTCCTCCCCAGGAAGCCACCCAACATTCTGCATGCAACTCCGGCGGCCTCTTACTCCTATCCCTAAGGTCACCAGTATTCTCTAAGGCACCACCAGCCCATAGGAATTTTAATGTGAGCCACATTTACAATGTGACAAATGTTAGTAGCCACCTAAAAAATGGAAAATTAATTTTAAGAATACGTGTGTGTGTGTGTGTGTGTGTGGCAGTGGGGATTGAACCCAGAGCCTTTGCACTGAGCTGCATCTCCAGCCCGTTTATAAACTTTTTTTATTTTGAGACAGGGTTTTTGCTAAACTGCTAAATTGCTCAAGCTGGGCTCAAACTCGCTGGGCTCAAACTTCCTACAGTTTTAGCCTCTCGGAGTGCTGGGATGGCAGGTAGGTACCACCATACCGGAGAATATATTTTATATAACCCAGTGCAGTATATCCGAAATATTATTACATCAATGCAGTCAGTGAGGAAATGTTGGGCTTTTTATATGCTGACTTCTGCCATTGTTCTTAGTCCTGGCCAGCCAGCTGTATTTCATACTTAGAGCCCGCCCCAGTGTGCAGCAGCCGCCTCAAAAGTGCTCAAAGATCACGGGTGGACAGTGGCTACTGCACCATTTCTCATAGTGCGGTGTTTGGACCACACGCATTTTGCGTTAAAAATATGGCAGCATGGTTCAGCGGCAGAGTGCTTGCCTAGCATGCTTGAGGCCCTGGGTGCACATTTAAACTTAGTGCCCTAGCAAATAAATAAATAAGAAATTAATGAGAAGTAAAGGCAGATGTGCCTGGAAAAGAGGAACAGAAAAAAATAGAAGGGAAGAAGCAACCATCAAGGCCCAGCGAAGCACCTGGCAGAGCCACCCAGGGCGTGGGAGTTGGGTAGCAGGCCACATTCTTACCCTATGACCCAGGGAGCCCATCCCGCAAAGCGGAGGGAGGGCAGTGGGGAAGGAAACCGCACTGCTGCTGGAGATGTTCTTGGGGGTGGCAAAGATTGAGCATGGGGCTCAGAGATAATGAGGATTTGGGAGAATGTGCAGAAGTCAGTGGAGGAAAAAGCTGAGCTGGGTCCGTCAGCCGAGTCTGTGAGCCCAGTGTGGAAGGCAGGCTGGCTTGGGGAATTTGCAGGGCCAGAGACCAAAATCGTATTCATATTCACAGCAGTTGTGAGGACAGGTTTTCTAGGAGACTTACTACTGAAGCTAGGGCGAAGGTAGCAAAAGCCTGGGGTGGGCTGGGAGCAGATTTACTTATCTCTTCCCCAATGCTGGGCTCAGAGATGTCAGGTTGGTAGCCTGAGATTGGGCACCGTGGGAGTTTTACACTGCAGAAGCCAGCAACAGTTACAAATCAGGTTTTTTTCTTCTTCTTTCTTTCTTTTTTGGAAAGCTGGTCTGCTTCCAAGCTCACCACTGAGAAAATCTCTCCCACTGGAGAGGAATTCCCGACAGTCAAGGACACAGGCAAGCTCAAGCCATCTGGCCTTCCTCCATGAGGGAAATGTTGAAAAAGCAAAGACACAAAGCTTTCTCAAACATAGTTTTTGGAACTGAAAACTAGTAGGATACCAGGTAAATTAATAGGAGACAGGATTGGCCTTTGGGTGACAGTGAGAAACAAATTCGGAACAAACCATGGAACCTCAAATACCAGGGCTGGAGGGACTGCCAGCCAATGTGGGAAGTGTTTGTATGTGTGTATGTAAGAGAGATGGACAGCTAGACAGACAGACACAAGAGTCACAGAGAGAGCCATGACATCCCCCAGGGTGAGATGACTTGCCAAGCTGCCGAGCTGAAGTGGCACCTTCCTACTCTTCCCACTTTAAACCCTAGAAAACGACACCCCAAATCTAGCTGACATCCCAAATCTAGTCACTGAGCTTTCCCCTCCCTCCTTTAACTTCTACCTTGCAATGTTCCCCAGGTGTGCATGTGCATTCTGGGAAAGGCAAAGGGAGACCCTTGGGCCTCTGCAAGAGAAAGCTACCCAGCCTTTGGAGTAGCTGTGGAAAGTTACTGAGCTCCAGGTAAAAGATCCCAGCAAGGGAGTCTTTGTTTGGGGTCTGACCGCTGCATTGCTGAGTGTTTTCCTTTCTGTGTGGGCTGGAAAGCTGATATTTACAGAGCGAGCCCAGCCATCAACCTTCCCATCTCCTTTTCCAGCTGGGAGACTCCAGCCGTGCCTGGTGACTGCAGAGTGCTTGGTCTGTAGTTCAGACCACCCTAGATTCAATACAAATGACAAGGCTGGGGGGAGGCGGGACAGTCAGGGTCAAATTCCCATGAGATACTGCTATTTCTTTTACCCGTAGAAGAAATAATAAGGTCACTATCCATCGTTCTTAGGGCATATACAGCTTGCAGATTATCTTACCAGTCTGTCTTTCACTAAATAATAGTCTGAGGTCAGTTGTATCATGGTCTTCGAGCCCAAGGACAGGAATCCCTGGTGACACCCTGTACTGCACCCCACCCCTCACAAGGCCTTACCTGTAATTCTCCCCAGCTGCCCGGCGTACATTTCTCCAACAAACCCAGATATGTGGGCACCTAGACTCACTCCAATCATATAAATGTCATTCAGAGATGCTCCTTTGGCCTGAAATTTTAGGAAGTCCATTATTATACATGGTAAGGGGCCAAGGAACTGACTACATTTGCAGAACTTTTTCCTAGCTGTTGACTTTGGAGAAGTATTTCTAAGCACCTCACATCTACTGTCTCGTTGAAATATCACAATGCCCCCCGAAAAAACAAATATCATTGTTTTGATTGTATGGGTGAAAAAAAAAAAAAAAACTAAGACCCGGAATTGAAGTGACCTGTCTCTGGGGAGGCAGTTGGTAAGAGGCCAGAGCAGGAATCAGGTCTGCCTGTTCGGCCCCAGATTTGTGCCTTCACTTCTATGCTGTGGTGTCTCTATTCGTGCTTCAGCTAGAAGCCAAGCTGACACATCTTTAAGAACATTCCTGACCGGACAGAGGGATGAGGATTTTTTTTAGGGGTGCTGGGGATGGAGCCCAGGGCCGCACACATGCTGGGGAAGTGCTCTACCACCGAGCTACCTTCCCATCCCCAGTCCTTTTATAAATTTTATTTTGAGACAGGGCCTTGCTAAGCTGCCCAGGCTGGACTCCAACTTTTAATCCTCCTGCCTCAGCCTCCCAAGGTGGTGGGATTACAGGCCTGTGCCACTGTGCCTGGCTAAAAACACATTTTGATAAACTCCTTTAACTGCACCCTGGCTGAGTCAATGGAGTCACCACAGAGAGGGAAGAAATGAAGGGGGAAAATTGCAAAAGCAGACAGCACTGAAACAGCTTGTCCCTAGCAACTCCCACATTCTCTTTCCCAGGGTTCTGGCTTAGATGCGGAGTGCACGTGACACTCAAGTCACGCTGGCCACTGTGGTCACCAGGCCTGACACTCTTGACACTGTCCTGATCTCATGTCACTCTTTTTGTTAATGTTAAAAGGCAAAACTTAGCCGGGTGTGGTGGCACACACCTGTAATCCCAGCAGGAGGATCATTGTGAGTTTGAGACCAGCCTGAGCTGCACAGCGAGACCCTGTCTCAAAAAAGAAAAAAAAAATCGGGGTGCAGGGGTGGGGAGGATGAGATGTGTCATCAAATAAAATTTAAGGTCTCACTTTTGTAAGTCTTCTAAAAGCATAAATCATCACATGGGACCATGTGTCTCAGTTTTGGCTTTGGACAATCATTTAGTTGTTAAGCTTTTGGCCCTTCTATAACAGAAGGCTTCAGAAATTGAAGAAGCTTGGGGAATATAAATCAGGAAAACCCAAACAGAACCTCTCCTACCCATAAGACATCTTTTTTTTTTTTCTTCTTGGTACTGGGGATCGAACTTACAACCTTGCACCTGCCAGGCAGGTGCTTGAGCCGCTGAGCTAAACTCCCGGCCTCCAAGATGCTTTTTTATGAGTTAGAAAATGAAGCAGCTTTCTCAAGACATGACACCATCATCTGTGGGAATACTGTCATAACAAATCTATAAATCAATAACATCTACAGTCATAAAGTAGTTCCTTTAAATCAGTGTCCTATGCAGTACACAACCTGTCCAACTATACCTAGGAGCGTCACACGCAATCCCTTCCCTTCCCTAGGGCTTATTCAGATTTGCAAAATGTTACAAAATAGTCTTGCCCAGTCACTGAAACTATCTTTAAGCCTACAGAAAATCAGCCGTTTCAATGTGGCCCTGACTCCTCTAAGTCTCTCTTACCAGTAGCTCGTCAATAAATTCCTTCAAGATCATGGCAACTTTTCTGGTCTTATTAGAGGCGTGGATGTAAATGACAGTCGTAGCGCCTCGATTCCAATCAACCACCACCACGTTCATGTCTTCCACAGACAGCAGAGCCTGTACGAAATCCTCCATCCAAACCGGAGTGGAGCCCGTTGGCCTGAAGCCGTGGATGATGAAGGTGGTTCTCTTGGTTACGTTAAAGTCCCCGAAGGCCGTAGAGTTGACAATTTGGGCACAGGTCGGGTCTCTCCTTGTGTAGAGCATCAGCCTCACATCCAGCCCGGTCCCAATCACCGCCTTGGGGAAGCTCAGCTTGGTGAACGTAGCACATCTTTTATCTCCCTCTGGAAAGCAAAAGGAGACAGCCTCTCAGTGGTTCTTTCCTTAGCAGGTGGCCGGCAGGACAGCGCTGCCTTCTGCTTCCCGGAGATCATCTGAGCCTCCTCACCCAGCAAGACCTGGCTCTGGGTGTACGAAGTCACAAAGTGTCCCTAAGAAGCAGCCTCTGCTTTTACTCTGCATTCTTCCAAGCGCTACCCAGCTTCATGCTCTAACCTGAAAGTCACCAAACAAAGACTTGGCCACTCTCCCAGCCATGCATCCTAGGGGAGGCGGCTCAGAGTGTGCTTGTGAATAAATTTTTCTGCTTCCAAATACTCCCGTGTGCCAATCGTCACACGCTGCATCTGGAAACTAATCAGAGCTTTAATCTGTATCCTCCCTCCCGCCTTCTTTCTCCCTCTCCTCCTCTCTTTCTTTTCTCTCTTCTCCCATACCGTGCTTCACTGAGCTGGAGCAGCTAGGAAGGAAGTGAGCTGTCACACGCATAAGGAGACTCCTGCAGGACCCTTGTATGGGGAAGCAAGGCCCTCGGCATGATGCTTCCTTGTGACAGGCCCCCAGAGACAAGGGTGCCCTGGGAGACACCCATCCTGACTTCCTCTGCCCACATACCTGGATTTGTTGGAGAAATATATGCTGGGCGGCTGGGGAGAATCACAGGTAAGGCCCTGGTCCCTGTTCTCAAGCCTCTGCACCTTCACGCCCAGAAACTGTCCTCCTTAACCATGAGCCCCGGAGCAGTCTTCAGCCCCACGTCTCGCTGTGTCTTTAATAACCTTTTGTGTATTTATTTACTTGAGATTCACAAAGGCCTGGATATCAGGAGTGAATGAAGTTCAAAACCACGGAGCGCAAAAAGCCAAAGCAGATGGTTAAAAAGCTAAGGAAGCTGGAAAACTCCTTACCCTAGAAAAGAGGGTAAGGACCCCCCAAGCCACCTGGTTTTCATTTCATACCACACCTTCGAGCCAGGTACACAAACATGTCCCCGCCCTGGCGGCCTCTCTCACTTCCACTTCCGGTAGGCCCTGTGCTCCTCCTGGGCCACGTGGACTGAAACTTGGCTGGCGGCTTGCTGAGCAAGTCCCAGAACAAATAACTGTTTCATTCGTCATCTCATGGACGGGAGTCATCACAGGGCAGGGCTGCACGTCTGGCCTGAACCGTCAGTAAGCCGGGCCTTGTTCCTGTGTGTGCCACTGACTAACCAGGTGCACTGGGGACGTTGTGTCACCTTTCTCTGGTTCCTCTCTGCCAAGAGAGAAATGCAGGGCAGATTAAGTCTGAATGAGATCCTCTTGGGGAAGCCAGAGATCCCTTTCCCAGAAGGAGGACTGTTTGATGTTCATTTTGAGCCAGATGAGCAACGTCAGGCCCATGTGCCAGTTGTAAGTCATGTGTGTGAGTCCTTGGAAAGTCAGGAAAAAAGCTGTGAAGTTTGAGGCCAGAGATATTTTTTGGCACAACTGCCAACTTTGGTATCTATGCATGGTTCAGCCAAGCTCCTAGATTCGCTGAAATTGACAGTTACTGGAAGGCAAAGACGGGTAAAACAAACGGAATGTCTGTCTTCGAAAGCATGATGGTACTGGCGTCTGAACCCAGGGCCTGCACACTGAGTGGCATTCCCAGCCCTTTTGACTTTTTTTTTTCCTTCTTTTGCAAAAAGGTTTCCTTGAAACACTAAGTTAGCCAGGCTGGTTTTGAACTTGTGATCCTTCTGCCCCGGCCTCCCGCAGTGCTGAGATGACAGACGTGTGCCATCACACTTGGCTTGATCATGTAATGTTTAAATCTCATAGCAATAGCACTGGACCCTAGAGAAGAGCATAGTAAACACTAAGTGAAAAATAGATTTGCTTTCCCTCTCTCAGTCCAAAACATTGTAAGAGCTTATTGTGTATTTTCTCTCATGCCTAGAGAACATGTGCGGTTCATTCAGTGAAAGTCTCCTTTAGCTGGGGACACTGGTTCACACCTGTCTATAATCCCAGCCACTCGGGAGGCTGAGGCAGGAGGATCACAAGCTCCTTGCAAAGTTCAGTGAGACCCTGTCTCAAAAGAAAAAGTAAGAGCTGGGAATGTAGCTCAATAGCAAAAGACCTGCTGTAGCATGCGCAAGGCCCTGGTTTCAATTCCCAGGACTGCAAAATAATAAATAGAACCTTGGGATGCAGCTTAGCACTCCCCGGGTTCAAGCCCAGGATCCTGAAATAACTAAATAAATATTTATGAACTGATGATCTGGCTCAGTAGTAGAATGTTTGCCTAGCATGAAACATATGTGATCCTGGGATCAATCCCCACTGCCACAGAAAAGAATGAAATAAGTATTTAAATATCGAAGCCCTTATTTGTTGATGGATCATCCACCCACAGTGGTGGCAAACCTGTGGCACGAGTGCCACAGCAGACACAGTCCCCCCTGAGTCACCCAGCAGCTGAGCATTGGGCAACAGTTGTTTTTTTTGTTTTGTTTTGGTTTTGTTTTTTTTTGTTTTTTTGGTACCGGAGATCGAACTCACGACCTCACGCTTGCCAGGCAGGCGCTTAAGCCACTGAGCTAAATCCCTGGCCCCAACAGTTGTTTTTTCTAAACGGACACCTCAGTGTTCAGGTTTAATTGCAGTGTCAGCATTTTGCAATACTTAAGTGGGTTCTGGGTTGCAGTCTGGGGACTTGGTCTCTAAAAGGTCTTTGTTCGATCACCGTAGCTGTTCTATTTGCTTATTTTCTGAGAGGAAACATGAGAAAGTTTGATACCCCTTATACACTCCCTGAGTACACTTACGCACACACGTGCACACACGCACGCACATGCATGCACGCATTCTCCCCATTGTTAAGAGCAGTGAGCAATTGCTCATTCTTTGCAGATTTCATATTTGCAAATTTACTTGTAATTCCACAGCCAACACTGAAGGCATCTTTGCGGTAACTCATGGGCAGGTCCGCAGTGGTTCCATTCATCATCTGACACTCACGCCTCAGCCCAAGTGCAACAGATTAACACTCTGTCTCCTTGTTTGTGTCAGCTCTTATGCTTCAAAAGAGCATCCTTTCCACAGTGACTTAGTGACAATCATTTTTTGCCATGTGCCTTCCTTCCTGTCTTTTTCTTCTTGGGAATTTCACTGTTTAAAATGGCACTTTACAAGCTGGGAGTGGTGGTGCGCACCTGTTATCCCAGCACTCAAGAGGCTGAGGCAGGAGGATCGCCATGAGTTCGAAGCCAGCCCAGGTTACCTAAGCAAGTTCAGTGCCAGCCTGCACTAATAGTGAGACCCTGTCTCAAAAAATTAATTAATTAATTAATTAAATTAAGTAAAATAAGATAAAATGGCACTGCTTGCAAAGTGTGGAAGTGCTGTGCTTCCAAGCGTAAGAAGGCTGTGGGGTAGCTTCCTGAGGAAACATGCAGGTTAGATAAGCTCTGCTCAATCATGAGTTCCAAGGCCACTGGTCATAGTCCAAGGCCAATCAATCAAGGTGTCTTTGAACCAGAACACACAGAAGGCTTTGTATGTCAGTCAACAGAAGTATTATGGGCGAAGAGAAACCTAACCCTGTGTCTGTCCAGAATCAGTATTCTGATTCCTGAACTCAGTGTCCTGAACTCAGTGGTCAAGGCTACTTTTTTAGAACACAAATGACACAAATAATAAGAATGAGTACATGAAAATCATCTTCTGTAGCTGAGTACAGTGACAGCTACTTGGGAGGCTGAGGCAGGAGGATTCCTTGAGCCCAGGAGCTCAAGTCCAGCCTGGACAACACAGGAAGACCTCATCTCAGAAGAAACAGCGTTTCTGGAATCATATTTCCCCAGCAACATCGTCTTGGTTCTATAAAGTTAGGAATTCCTCATTGCTCACAGTGAGTCCTTTGTACCTGTGCATGGTGAATCTTGCTGCTGCTTTTTTTTCCTGGTCCCCTCCCCTCCCTTCAACTCCTCTTCCTTCCTTATTTACAAAAACTTTTTTCCCTTTATTCTCTCTTTCTTCTTTTTCTTTTCTTCTTCTCCTTGTCCTTTTCTTCCTCCTCCTCCTCTTCCTCCTTCTTCTTGTCCCTGACTTCAAACAATATTTTTTTCCTCAGGAATTATAGGTATTATTCTACTTCCTTCTTTTTTTTTTTTGTCTACTTCCTCCTTATACTGAATTTTACACTACAGAAATTTTACCTTATGGTTTACTTGCTTTTTTTTCCAATTATGTGCCTGAAGCATTTTTCCCCTTATTTTAAATAACTTCTCCCACTAGGATAATTAGTCTTTTTATCTGTTTTACCCGTTGAATTCACAGTGCCAAGTACAGCAGCTGGTTGAGAGTTGGCATTAATAAACACTTCCAGAATAAATACATAGCAAACTGTGAACACATTATTTGGCTATTCACAATGATCCATATAAATTCTACACAGAAAATATAATTTATAAATTACACAGAATACGAGAGACTGGGGTTGTAGCCCAGAGGTAGAGTATGTGCTTAGCATGGTAAATGCCCTGAATTTAGTCCCAGGCACCACAAAACTAAATCAATAAATAAGCCAGGAATGTTGGCGCATGCGTATAGCCCTAACATCCTGGGAGCCTGAAGCATGAAGATTGCCCAAACAGCCTGGGCAACTCACTGACTTGGCAAGAATGTGTCTCAAAATAAAAAAATAAAAATAAAAGGACTGGGAATTGGTTCAGTGTAAAAAGGCCCTAGACTCACTCCCCATTACTACAAAAGAGAGACAATAGTATGTGACTAAATAATGAGATGGCACATCATACACTCTGATTCAAATTATGCAAACATATCTGCAGGTGTCAAGGTCTGAAAAACACATGCAAACAAAGACAGGTTCTACTTTCTATGTCTCGTGTTCTTTGTTTAAAATTTCCCAACAGAACTAAACATTTTTAAAAGAAAACATTGCGTTTGCCTTATCTGGGACCATGTTACAAATTAATTTAAACTCCCAGAGGGAAGATAATGTGGAGGTTTTTGGTTTCTGGGTTTTTGGTGGGGTGTTTTTTAGTCCAATATTGTGTCCCTAGCACCTAGCACTGACACTTGTTCTTCTGTTGGACCCCAGATTCTCGGGTGATTTGAAGAGCATATAAGCCCTAGATATTCATGAAGAACAAATTTGCCTAATGGCTTCACCCACATGGAGTTAAGTTGTAATTTATTTTAGTTCTTTGTTTCTTTGTCTCTTTCTTCCTTCTTTCCTTCCTTCCTTTCTTTTTCTTTGCTAGTTTCTTGTTGTTTTTGAGACTGGATCTTGCTATGTAATCCAGGTTATCCTTCAACTCTCTACATAGCCCGGGCTTTCTGCAAACTCTCCATCCTCCTGCCTCGGTCTCCCAGGTGCCAGCACTGCAGGTATTCTGGTATTTCTAATGTGAGCTACTCGTATACCTTCTGAAAGCAAACCTCTTAGGGATGTTTTATGGCAAAGTCAACGTTGTTTTGAGATGGACTTACAGAATACAGCCACAGAACCACAGAACGTGTTAAACTGGTTTTAAAGCATAAACTCTTCTGTTAGAGTTTACTGAAAACAGGAGAAATTTCCACTATCCTTTTGGACTATTCCGAAGTGCCACTTCCTGTTAACAAGGGGAAAATTACAGTCAGATCGGTGATGTCTGCCACACCCTTTGATGAGGAATTCGGAAAAAAAAAATCCTAAACCTGCTTGGTTGTGCGCACTGTAGCTCCAGCTGTTGAGGAGGCTGAGGCAGGAGGATCCAAATCTGAAGCCAGCCTGGGCAATTTAGGGAGACCTTATCTCAAGAAATAAAGGGCTGAGGCTGTATAGCTCAGCGGTATTGCGATCCTGGGTTTCTGTCCCCCGCACGGGCATGAGTCTCCTGGTCCACATCTAAAGAAGTATTTATGAAAAGAGGAGATGGAATGGGAGACGAAAGCGCCCACCGCGGTAGCACTGTGAGTGTGAATGCTGGCAAAATGAAAGCTGCAAGTCAATACTCAGAGGCAGGGTCACTGTACTTCTTGGGGCAGCCAATGGGCTGACTGAAAAATGAAGGCCTCCGTTTACTCAGCCCGGTGGCTGCGGGGTTTCCCTTAGTCCTCCAAGCCCAAGCAGCTGATATGAAACCCATTTATCTTGACCCTGGTCCAATCAAGAAGTCAAACAGGCATGGCTTTGACTTCGCCCTTCATTTTCTTAGCTCAAGTTTGGGGCTCCAAGGTGGACTCAAGCTATTTCCCCAAACACAACACAGATGTTCACCAATGACTTCCTCAAGAGAAGTGGCCTGGGTCAAGACTCCCTAATGCTGCCTGAAAATATTCGCTAAGATTTCGATCAAGATCAAGGGAGACACTTTTAAATATCTGCATGATATTTAAAAGTCGGATGTTAGTAGCACAGATAGAAACTAGAATGTTTCTAGTAACCAAAATCCATGAAATAAACATCTCAAGAAATGTTATCTTTTCAGGCCAAAAACTTCTCCTTGGAGGTATCAGCAAATGAGTTGAACACCTACTTATTTAATTGATTTATTTGGTCTAGTACTTGGGGATTGAACCTTAGGGCCTTATGCATGCTAGGCAAGCGCTCTACCGCTGAGTTACATGCCCAGACCAAAAATCCTATCAAAATGTTTACATCTGAAAAGCAACCAATTTAGATTTTTTTTCTTTTTGGGGCAGCATAGGGCCACACTAATTTGCAGTACAAGCTGAGCCACACACCCAGCCAGACACATGTCCCCATCACACTCACACCCTTCCTCACCTTGGCCTCTTTCTAAGACAGAGATGAATCAGACACATGCGCAAATAGTTATAAATCATTTGAAGGAGTTTTGGGATCTAAGGAAATAATTCTCTCTGTTTGGGGCATGACCAGAGTCTCTCTCATTCACAATTTCAGTGACCCATGGTCAACCATGGTCCAAAAACACAGTAAGATACTTTGAGAGGCCACATGCTTCTGACTTTTGTTGCAGTATATTATCATAGTTGTTCTAGTTTACAATCCTGGTTAATCTCTTACTGTGCCTAATTTATAAATTAAACTTCACCATAGGTGCATGTGCACAGGAAAACAGATAGGATACAAGTACATTCATTATGTTTGGGTCTGTCTCAGGCTTTGGTCATTCATGGAATGTCTTGGAACATTATTCCTCCAAGGAGAAAGAAAAATTACTGAATCTATTTTCTCTGAGAGGGCCAGGGATACAGCTCAATTTTACAAGCGTCTCCTGGGCAAGCGCAAGGTCCTGAGTTCCAACTGCTTCTTATTTTCTCTGAGAAAATATCTGCATAGTTTGACAGCATTGTCATAGACCCAAATAGGATACCAGAGTAACTTTCAAAATTTTATCAGTGTGTGTTCTTTAGACAACCTGCAGATAAGAAAGGCTTGAGGGCTTGTTAAAAATAAATGCAAATCCTAGGGACCTTCTCCCAGACCTTTGGGGTGGAGTCTCTGGGTGTTTTTAACAACAGCCCCAGGCGATTCCAGCGCACTTCAGAGTTTACCAGGAAGCTTTGTTCCCTGGAAAAACCGGACAAGGATTCCTAAAGTGATTCCCTGCAGATTAGAGCAACAAAACAAAGGTCTCTGAAGGCGAAACCCATCTTAATGCTTGCCATATTTGGACTGCAAGACACAGGAGGAAGAAATAAAAATACAAAAGCACATGTGATTTGTAATTTTTGCTATCAGATGCGTGATTAACACCGTTCCTTATGAAAAGTCCTAAATTCAGGGTTGTGTGAGTACTGAGAAATCTAGATCTATCTTACAGTTGCCTATAATTACCCTTTTTTCTTTCTAGTTAAAACATGTGGTTATTTATCTCAGTCTGCTTAGATTCTATCATGCAGCAGTGACAGTTTCCTAAAAAAATCATTGAAAAAAACAGCTTATCAGAAGATGTTAAGTAAAAGCTGATCAAAGAAAATTAGGTTGCCCTTATTCTAATTTTGTAACTAGAGATATATAATAGGATACTGGAAGAAAGTACCCACAAACCATCACCAGGTTTTTATGTTAGGGTTTGCTTCCTCCCCCTTAAGATATCCATAAAGTTATAGTCAATTTTAAAATTTTAAAATGAAAATAAATACACACTTCAGACGGGTATAATGGTTCATAGTGGTTCACGCCTATAACCCTGCTATGCAAAAGACTGAGGCAGGAGGATCACAAGTTTGAGGTCAGCTCTCTTTCTCTGTCTCTGTCTCTGTCTCTCTCTATATATATTATATATATAACTGTTTTCTTTCAAATGCTGCTTTTTCTGTTAAAGATATCATTAGTATAATTTTAATTTATCAAAAAAATTCATCTCAAAAACTTCAAAGTCATGTATTAAGGAAAGCTCCTAGATTTGAAATCCTAATATAATTAAATTTTCCTTTTTTCACTGAGCTACAACCCCAGCCCAAGGGCTATTTTTTAAAAGTTAAATTGATATTTTTGTGCTTTATCCATTCCTGCATGTGAGACAGTTTTGTTGAATGTAGTTTCATGTTACTATGAGTAACATAGATTTTTTTCTGTATGAAGCCCGTGTGTAGTGTGTGTGTGTGTGTGTGTGTGTGCGCGCGCGCGCGCGCGCGTGGAGTGCTGAGGGTCTGACCCAGGGCCTGCCACATGCCAAGAAAGTGTTCTACCCATCTCGCCCCTCCCTCCCCCTGCCCTATTTTTTCTTTTAAAAGATATTTATTTAGAGTAAGTTCTCAGCAATGCTTTTACCAGTTCAAAGGTCATGAACGTTTTTATGGGTCTTAATACATAACATATTTCCTCCTTGCCCTTCAAAAGTTACACCAGTCTTGCTGGGTGCGGTAGCACAGGCCTGTAATCCCAGCTGCTCAGGAGGCTGAGGCAGTGGAATTTCAAATCCCAGGCCAGCCTGAGCAGCGTAGTGAGATTCTGCCTCAAAATAAAATTTTAAAAAACAGCAGGGTTATAGAGCTCAGTGCTTGGCTAGCAGGCATAAGGCCTTAGGTTCAACCCTCAGTGCTGCAAAAAATCATGCCAATCTTCTTACCATGAGCTACGGGAAAAAGAATCGGCCCTCTCAAGAGGCTTAGAAGTCTCAAGAGGTTTTTTTTTCCTCAAGCATTTCATTTTCTTTTTGTTGCTTTAACATGTCTATTAGTGTTTTAATTTTGATTTCATTTGATTTCATTATGGTTGACTATTTCTAAATTATCAATGCGTCAGTCACTAGTGTAATGAGTTGATGTACTTAAAATTACGGGTTTTTACAAGAAGAACTTAAATATATACCTCACTGGGGCCAGGGATTTAGCTCAGTGGCTTAAGCGCCTGCCTGGCAAGCATGAGGTTGTGAGTTCGATCCCCGGTACCAAAAAAAAAAAAAAAAAGAAAAAAGCAAACTTAAATAATATAAATTTATTAAATGTTTCAGATAATAAGTGATATCAATTCCTAGAAGCAAAAAGGCACAGAAAATTTAACTATGACAGAAAGTAGCACTAGCACTACTTTAGATTGATCAGTACATTTAACTTTTGTACACAAGAAAAAGTTAATTCAAAGATATTATTCCAGAGGGAAAAAGAATTTCAGAATTAGAAAGTCCATTTAACCATCTAGTCCTTCCTTAACAATGACTATTAAAAAACAATGACTATTAAAAAATCCACCGAAGGAACTCGGAGGGTAAATACCAAAATGATAGTATTACTAACTCCTTTAAGTATTGAAGAAAACCATTCAGTGAAGACCTACCTGATCTCGCCAGGCACATCAGACCAATGAGTATGTACAATTTCAGCATGTGGCAGCCGGGGGTCGTGTGTCACCGTCCCAGGATGGATGATTTCCTTGGCAGAAGCTGCAGAGAGCGCCTCGGCGGCAGGCTGTGTTCACCGAGCTCTGATAACTAACCCAGGGGTGCGGTGACCGCAGGAGGTGCCCCAGACAGGCAGCAATCTCCACACCCAGTCAGGATCTCGACTCCGCCTCTTCTCAAGGAAAGGTCAGTACTTTCTTCTTTACACGGTTTAATGCATAGCATAATATTATAATTTGCTTCTGCAGAATGACGAGTTCAAAATAGTTTCATTCTTTGTGGGCGGTTTACTAGCTGTTTGGCTTGGTGTGTCGAAATCAAATGTGATGGGAGAGATTTCCCCGCCTCATTCTTATGAATGAAATGACAAATGCAGTTAGTATTCTTTGGCCTGTGTATACAGACCCACTTTTTAAAAAAAATGTTAATTCATACACTCAGTTCTCAAAGGCAGTCCTTTGATTTTTAGTAAGAACATTTCATTAGGTCCCATTGCATATCTGCTTTGCAAAATATGTCTGTGCTTCAGATTAAAGGAAACTTTTTCTTCTATATTGTAATCTTTTTTTTTTTTTTTTTTTTTTTGGTACTGGGGATCGAACTCACAACCATGCACTTGCAAGGCAGGTGCTTATGCCACTGAGCTAAATCCCTGGCCCTCTATATTGTAATCTTTATTTTTATTTCTCTCTATCCAGAGGTTCTGTCTGCCTAATAGTTCTTTTCATTTTTAACGAAAATGTAAATGAATAAGCTTAAATACTGAACTATACCAGAATCTGCCCACTGCAATATTAGATGTAACTGGGCCAAGCACCCGGTCGGAAGTTCGATCCCCAGTAGCAAAAAAACAAAAAAAAACAAAAAACAATTAGGCGCAACTAAACTTGTGCTTCATAGCAAAAGGCAGGTGACAACCGGGGACACGCGTCAATGGTAGATCACTCACTCGGCATGCTCACGGCTCAGGGTTTGATCTCCAGTACTATAAAAAAAAAAAAAAAGACATAACTAATCAACAAATTAATTCCCTTTCTGGTGAAAGTGCTTGCTTGCAACATTTAGGATTCTGGCTATTTTAGGAACTTAAATGATAAAGACAATTCAGGAATATGTTCTTATCCAAAGCATCAGGCAAGAGCCATTAGTCAGTCAGCTCTGCCTCTTGGAAGTACACATTTGTAAAAGGGTAGATGGCACTTTTTATGTGTTTGTCAGTTTTTTCTGTCTGCATCTCATTTAAATAGCTAGAGAGTCCTTATCGAGAATACAGTACCTTCCAGTAATGTTACCCGAAGAGCCAGTTATCACAATCACCTTTGGCCTTGGGCCTGGGCACCAGGCAGGGGGAGATATAGGAAAAGGCAGTCTACCTTCTTTTTTGCACTTTTTTCATTTTTTATTCTGAGACAAAGTTAAATCACTATATTGCCCAGGATAGGCTCAAACTGGCATCCTCCTGCCTCAACTTCCCAGACCTGAGGGACTTTTAAAAGTTCTGTGTATAAACTGGGCCTGTAATCACAGCACTCGGGAGGCTGAGGCAAGAGGATCATTGAGAGTTTGAGGCCAGCCTGGGCTACATAGTAAGTTCAAGGCCAGCCTGAAGTAGATAGTGAGACCCTGTCTCAAAAAAACAAAACAAAACAAAAACGTTCTGGGTATAGATTTCTGTGTCATACCTCAGATCTAATGAATGTGGAGACCAAGTCTTGTCTTCTAGTTATATGACCTTACACAAAACATTTAAATTCTTGACATCTTAGCTTCCTCAGCTACAGAGTGAAAACAGTAACCTCACGTATCCACAGGGGTTTTAAATGGGTGAAAAGAGATACCACAGCTAAAGTCGCCAGCAGGGTGCCTACGCCAAGGTAAGCCCTGTGCCCACTCGGTAACTACTGTGGGTGCTACTGAGTCACAGGCCGGGGCCTGCCCTCCCCTCAGAGCAATTAGAGTTCCAGTGAGGTTTCAGGAATGGGGGCCTCTAGGTGGCAGGGTCGCAGTGTTCTGGCTGAGAAACTTCAGTGGGCTTTAAATCTACTTTTTTTTTTCTTTTTTCTGCCTCTTGCTTGGATAAATTAGAGAACCATAAACAGGAAAATCAACTAGGTGACTTGCTTTTTCAGCTTGCTGATTGGCAAATGACTGCCCTTTGGAACAAATGGTGAATTGTTTCACTGCCTTTCTTGGGAACCTGTTATGGAATGTGTTACTCTCTGCTGGATCAGTGTACCTGCCTGATAAATATTTGTTGAGTTCCTATGCCCAGTGCTTATCAGACAGAGTCAACATACATTTTGTTGGAAACCTGCCAGCCAGAGGGCCAAGAATCCTTCCTATTGGCCAGTCCCCGCCACTATTAGCTTTAGGGTGTAGACATCACCCTACCTGCCTACTATGTGCTTCTTGCTGTGTTCCAGCAGCACAAGAATCAGATTTTTAGATTAGCTACAAACTATAAGAAAACAGGCCAAGCTCTGTGGCACACACTAATCCCAACATTCAAGAGGCTGAGGCAGGAGGGTTCTGGGTCTGAAGGAAGCCTGGGCTATATATTGAGTTCAAAGCCAGCCTGTGGTTTAAAAAAAAAAAAAATTCCCAAATTAGATCAACTCTTCTCATCACTGTGGAGAACATTCATTTAAAGGTACTTTGAGGAAAACCATTTCTTTCTCACCCATCAGCGAATTAAGACGTTTGCAGTCATACAACTGATAAATGACTCTGACTCACTGATGTCACAGTTGTCCTCATCTCCATCGCCCTGTAGAAATCTGCAGCACGGTGTCCTGTTTTCTTTCTCTGTAACCTAGAAATCACTTTGCCACAAGAGGAGGATGGCAAACTTCCAGACGAGTGGACAGGAAAAACAGGTACCAAGTGGAACTCGCTGCTCCCACAGCCAGGGAAGGTGGCTCTGTCCCCAGCCACGCCAGCGAGGGCTGCACACTGTAACCCTTTGTCATCGTCGGCCAGAGTGGCCCTGCCAGCTCACTCCTGTCATTCATGTTTAAAAAGTCTGTTTCTTCCATTCATATCTTACAAGGAGATCGGGGTGACTCCCCCTAACCGTACACTTGTGTCACTTCCTCATTCTTCCATGCAGCAAACATTTCTTGAGCTCCCATTAAAAGAAATAAGAACTGGGAATGGTTTTATCTGCCTGTAATTGGAGCTACCAGGAAGGCCTAGGCGAGAGACTCTCAAGTTCAAGACCAGCCTGGGCAATTTATCACCTCGGCCAGACCCCATTTCAAAGTAAAAAATAACAAAGGAGCTGAGGATATCAGTCAGTATGAAGGCCCTAGGTTCCACCACTAGTACCGGAAAAATAAAAATAAAAAGGGTTGGGGCTGTAGCTTAGTAGTAAAATGCTTTCCTGATATGCATGAATTCAATCCCCAGTATCACACACACACACACACAAAAGTAAAAGTAAAAGAAAACAGAGTACATTTCCTTCTCTTAAGAGACAGTCATTATTACCCGCCAATAGTGACAACAATATTATGAGATGTAGACATAAATCCTATAGAACAGGATAGGAATCAATAAGATGTTGGAGGTCCCGGGGGCAGGAAAGTTGATGTGGAAATGACAGAGTGATTGCAGACAGACTCCACACTTAGCAACCTGGGTTTTCCCTTCAAGGAAGTAGGAACCTGGCTATTTTCTTAATTTACTTATTGTGGTGGATTGATAACTGGTGGGCAACTTGTAATACCAGCTCAACTGTACCAGCGTGGTGCTGGGTGTGGAGGGCCCACCTGAGGAAAGTTGCCGACATAAAAAGGAGACTGGAGAGGAAGAGGTGCTGGTTCTCCTGTTGCCGTGGGTTCTCCTGGAGGAGCTCGTCGAGCTTCTCTCCTGATAGTAACTTGGCTGTTCTCATTGTCAAAGGAGCTCGGGACCCCGTTGTCACTGAGGATGGCTATGGTACTTTTCAGGGGAGCCCTAGTCCTTATTTTGAGCATCACTTCCTGGCTCCCGTGCAGAACCCTGCTAGCATGGATCCTTCATCCTGCTGGCACAGACTTTCTAGCTTCCACCCTTGACAGTGTAAATCCATGAAACAGATTTGCATGAGACATTGCCATGGGCTCTAGGTTTTCAGCTGGCCTCATGCAGGGCATTGCCATGGGATCCAGGACCTCAGCTGGATTCTTTGGATCTTTAGTGTGTGGACAGATTTCCTGCACTCTTTGGGTGATTATTATAAAGTAAATCTATAAATTATGTGTCCTGTATTAAATTGTTCTCCTTGCATTCCCTGACTACAACACTGTGTTAATTCATCATTATATAATAATTCATCATTACATAATAACACAAATAGAATTTGGCACAAATAGAATTACAGGCACACGCCTGTAATTCCAGCACTCCAGAGGCTGAGGCAGGAGGATCATTGCAACTTTGGGGTCAGCCTGGGCTATATAGTGAGTTCAGAGCTAGGCTCTGAACATAGAGAGACTTTGTCTCAAAAATCCAAAAGAAAAAAATATAAATAGAGCCAAGGTTACCATTCAGTGGCAGTTTCCTTAGTATATGCAAAGCTCTGGGTTCTATCCCAAAAAGAGGAAAAAAATATATAAAAATATACAATAAATACTTATACATAAGATTATATTTATATGGTAGCATCACTATTTGCCAAATAAATTCCTTCTTTGGTGACTTATTGCAAAACAACAAGAAAAATATCTGCCTGCTGATTTTCTAGCTTAAGAAGTATTTTCTATACGAGGTGAGGTAGCACACACCAGAAATCCCAACTATAAGGGAGGCTGAAGCAGGAGAATTGCTTGGGCCAAGTTATTCCAAGTCAACCAAGTAAGACAGGGAGATCCCTATCTCAATTACAAAAAAAGTATTTTTCATGGTCTAGACTAGAGCTACTTTGTTTTACAGACCATGCTCTCCTTATAATGTATCAAATAAAACCACACATCCAGTCCTTTCAGTAACTCTTTGTTTTCAGAATACTGTACAAAAATGTCAAGAATTGCTAGAACAAGACAAGGTCTCACTGTGTAGCTCATATTGGTCTCAAACTCATGGCGATCCTCCTGTCTCAGCCTTCCAGGTGCTGGGATTACAGGCATGTACCACCATGTCCAGCTCTGAAAGTTCTCTAAAATAAAAGAGAAACAAAAACTTGAAGAAAATGTTCAATATTTAAATAATTATCCATTGGTATCAGGTACTTCCGTTGGATCTTTTTTAAAGGGCCTTACCATGCAGTCCTGACTAGCCTCAACTTTGAGATCCCTCTACCTTAGCTTCCTGAGTGCTGGGATTGTTACACACTTGGCTCTGATTTGAACCATACACAGTCATTTTAAAACACTGTCGTTAGAGCCAAACTCCTGTTATCATTTTGACATAGCTGGATTCCCAAGCACTGGTGATGAGAATCTGGACTCTTGATTAGACAATCCTCACACAGAGCTCTCTCAATGAGGACATCCTGTCACCTGGAAAACCGGGTCTCCTGACTCCTGACTTGGGCCCCTTTTTGGAATCAGCACGGGCCCCTTGTGGGGTCAGGCTGTTGCAGTCAGTAGGGCATTTCTTTCTCAGAAGCCTCTTTCTTCCAGCTACTCACCTTAGTGCCAATCCAAAGCTAATTTTAGAGTTGTCCCAGGACTTATATTTTAAGTTAGACCACTTTAAACAAACTTCCCAAGTTTGGTGGAATCAATCCAACCATGTTTACTGGCTCCCTAAGAGAAAAAGACAGAGATATAATTTATATATTGACTTTATAATGTCTGAGAGGGCTAGAGGTGGAGATGGAAGGGCAGCACCTTCATGTTGGGGGTTCACTGGGGATGCTGAAAAGAACAGAGGGGTGGCCTTGCCAGGACGAGAGTTCCTTTGGGAGAGAGTGGGCAAGGGCACAAACACTGGCTGCTGATAGCCAATGATACTGGTGTTGTGGTTTCTGTCTAGATATTCCCCCAAAGCCTCCTGTGTTCAAAGACAGAGCTTGGGGAAGGTAGTTAGGTGACAGAGGAGGCTACAGCTAGTTTGGTGTTGGGCAATGGGACTGGCAGAAGAGGTGGGTCACTGGGGGTGTGATCTGGAAGAGTTTCTCTCCCTTCCTGTTCTGTTCTCTGGATGCCACACTATGAGAAGCCCTCTTCTACCACACCCCTCTGCCAGGCCACCCTGCCTTGGAGCCAGCCAATTATGGACTGAAATCTCTATGAACCTTGAGCCAAAATAAACCTCTCTTTAAATTGTGAGCATTTGGTATTTTGTTTCAATAACACAGAAAGTAACTAAGACAACTGGCCAGCTTTCCACTGCTGACACCCACCACTTAAAGGTGAAGAAGTTTATTTTGGCTCATGATTTCAAATGGGTTAGTCCATGGTCAGTTGGCTCCAAGACAAAAACATCATGGCAGAGAGGGTATGGTGAAGGAAAGCTGCCCACCTCATGCTGCCGGGAAGCAGAGTGAGAAGAAAGAGCCCTAAAGGAAGGGGCCAGGGACCAGCTACAGTGTGCTCTTGTTCCATGTGCTGGAAAATAACCTTGGCCTTATTATGCCAAAGTGAGTGTGTTGTAAAACTTGTTCACATTGATTGCAAATGGTCTAGTCTGCCTCATGGCTAGCTCAGCACTGGCCCTACCTAAGCCTATTTGTCAACCTAGAAAATGGGGCTAATAAAGCCTGCCTCTCAGATCTGTGGGCTGATTAAAATTTTTACTGTGGTGAAGGACCTATGCAATGCCCAGAAAGCATTTAATAGTTTGTCTTCCTTTCCTTTCTTCTCAGACCTAGTATGCCCTTTAATTTGTATTCCACATTCAGTATTCCACATTCATTCTTCACAAGTCTGCTCCTTCCCATCTCTCCTGGATGCTGCAAAAAGTCTTTTCATGTGAAGATGAAATTGGGGGATAGGAAAGTGTAGGTTGGTAGCAGAGCACTTACTTAGCATTTGTGAGGTCCTACACTGGGTTCCTAAATAAATACTTAAGTAGAGCTTTGGGGGCTGGGGATGTAGCTCAGTGAGACACAATGGTGTGAGTTCAATCCCCAGTACTACAAAAAAAAAAAAAAAAAAAAAGGGGAGCTTGGGGTTCTGACATAGGACTGTTCCTGGGATACTTTATGTGCATAAGCAGACAGTCATCACTCTCTATCTCTCCTAAAACTTCCTTAGCCAATTGTCACCTCTTTTTCCTCTTCCCTTGGCTTGGCTCTATTTCAGCGTCAAACCTTCTTTTGGGGATCTTCTGTTGTGTAAGGCTTCCTTGGTATTGCATATTAATAAATATATTCCATTTTTCTCCTGCTTGTCTATTGGATGTTCATTACATAAACTGCAATCATCAAGCTTCCAGAGGGAAGAGTCAATTAAAAATTTCTGTACACAATTCGCAGTAATCACGTGGTGTTAGCCTTGCTTTGGGAACTCAGTGGGGCGCCCAGGTCCATACTTAGGATTGGCGTCCACCTCCAAGATCTGCCCTCAGTCCCTAGGTTTGCAGCAGCTCGTGTCAATCACAGTCAAATAAGTGCAGTTAGGGAAACATATGTAGGGCATGAAAACCTCTGAAGTCTCCCAGGATCATTTAGGGGAGGGGAATTGATTAGCGCGTGGTTCTCTTTCAGCTCCGCTGCACTTTGCACACCGCGGTACCACAGAGACCAACGATTCTGCATTACAATTTGCAATTACCTACTTCCGTGTCCCTCCCAGTACATGGACCTCGGGGGCACTGGACTGGCGCTGGTATTCTTTCCCCGGCTCACTCCAACAGTGCCGGTAGATAGCTTCCTGATCTTATGTCATTCAACTTCCCTGTTTATAAAAAGGACGTAACATCCTTATTGTATTCCGTTTGGGGGAGATGTGGGACAATCCAAAGGACTCCTAAGACGGTAAACATCTGCTAATTAACCTGGCCTACTTTTACCGCGTGCACACAACAACCCAACACCAACTGCGCTCGGGTCCCTGGAATGCTTGCTCCCGAGCCCAGCAACAGCACACGTGGTCTGTGGGCCTTGTCTCTCGGGCCGACTCAGGACTGGACAGAAAGAAATCCCCGCCCACATCCCTCCGGATCTCATCAACGGTTGGCTCTGGACTTGGCGCAGGCTTCCTGTTGCTAGGCTCGCGAGGAGGGGGCGGTGCTAGGCTGCGCGTGCGCAGCTCGGGGATGAAGCTTTCCGGTCGGGCTGGCGGAGGTGACGTCAGGAGTGGTGGCGGACGGGCGGGCTAAGGCCCCCTCAGCGCGGGGAGCGTGAAATACATGGGTCCTGGAATCGCGTCACCAGCTAGCGACTGAGCCTTGGTGTGGGCCGAGGCAGGGAAGGAGGCGGCAGCGGCGGCGACAGCTCTGGGGTTTGCGTCTCGGGGTGTGTCGGCCGCCGCTGCTGCTTGGGCTTGGTATGTACAAATGGCTGGTTAGGATCCTCGGCACCATTTTCCGTTTCTGCGACCGCTCGGCGCCCGCTGCCCGGGCCCTGCTGAAGAGGCGGCGCTCGAACAGGTGAGAGGGAGAAGAGGCCGAGCGAGCGGCGGCGGTGGCGGCCCGGCGGCCCCTCCCCCACGGGCCGCGGTGGCTCTGTGACGTCGCCGCGCGGGGCCGCTGCTCCCGGGAGGGAACGGAACGGAATGGAGCGGAACGGAGAGCTTGCCGTTTCTGCAAGTGGCCGGCTATCGTGGCGGAGGCTTTCGCGTCCTGCACGGTCCAAGCGGGTTGCCTTGTCGTGGTTCGCTGCTCTGAGGCTCAGACAGAGGGGGACGCGGTGTGGCGGCGCCGAGTTCTGCAGCGCACGCTCCCCCAGGTGTCCTCCGCGGCCCGGCGAAGCGCAGTCGAGGGCAGCGATGTTCGGAGCTTTGCCCGAAGTCGCTCTGACTGCACGCACTGTTTCTGGGAACAGCAGCTGTCTTGTTCTGAAACAGCTGTCAACTATGTGTGTTTAGGCCCGGAAGGGGGAAGGACCTGGTTGTGTGCTTTAGAATTAATGAGAAAAAAAAAAAAAAAGAAAGTATTAGGTACCACCCTCCTTTTAAAGCTCACTAACGTGTACTCTAAAATTTAGTTAAAATTTATGGCGGAAACTGCAAATTTCTCTTGCTTGCCATCTGCTACCTTGCATTGTTCATTTTATAGTATCCTCCCACCTTTCTCTAAGAATTAGTACAAAAAATAAAATCCCATGCAAATTCTATACACCTCCTCATTTTTGGTGATCTAATTTCTCCTTTTGTTTCCCTTTTGTTTTCTTTATTTTGTGTCGCCAGGCCAGCTATGTTGGCCACTCTACCACTGAGCCACGCCCCCAACCTGATTCTTTTCCTTTTTCTCCTTTTTCCTCTCTTGTTTTCCTCTTCCCTCTCCTACCCCTCCTCTTTCTTCTTATTTCTTTTTTGAAAACAGGACTTCCCAAGTTGCCCAGATTCAAGCACTCTCTCTGCCTCAGTCCCCCAGTGAGCAGAGATTACAGAACCTGGCTTCAGTTTTTGAGCCTCAGGGTCAAGGGACGTAGCCTGAAAGTTGGTATCTGGGAGCTTGAGGAAACAAAATGACTAATAGATGAGTCTAGAATGTAGGTCATGGATGACATTCACTGTTGACTAAACTGTAGCATACATTCTGAAGGCACTTACTTAATTTACTCTATTGTTATAAAGTGCCTAAACTGATACCTAATTATGTGATGGCCTCGCAAGGTTTGGTGCATAAGAGCTTGGTACATATTTATTAAAGACACTGTTAATTCATTGTCTTTTTTTTTTTTTTTAATTCATTGTCTTTAAACACCACCCTCCCCAGCTGGGTCTGGTGGCTTGTGCCTGTAATTCTAGCACTTGGGAGGCTGAGGCAGGAGGATTACCATAAATCTGAAACCAGCCTTGGTTACACAGTGAGATCCTGTCTCAATAAATAAATAAATGAATCACCCCTCTCCAACTCAAGATTGAACCCAGGGTCTGTGTGTCCAGCTACATTCCCCAGCCTTTAAAAAAACATCTTTTCTTCATTTTGACACAGGGCCTTGCTCAGTCACTAAATTGTCCATGCTGGGCTTGAACTTTTGCTCCTCATTCCTCAGCCTCCCAGAGTGCTGGGATTACAGACCTGCACCATTGCTGCTGCACCCTGTTCCTTATTGTCTCTTTTTGGTGTGAATTCTGCTAGTCAAGAGAAACGAGGGTTTGCAAATCAAGCTCTTATTCTTTTTTATAGGTGCTCATATCCAGCAGCTAAAATAACTCTTAATGCTTGGGGATGTAGCTCAGTGGTAGGGCGTTTGACTTACGATATAGGAGGCCCTGAGTTAGAACCCAGCCAGCTGTCAGTCATAATGAAGGAAGCCAGGAGGTCTTGGGGGAGTGTTTAAATTTATAATCCAGCCGTGCATATGGCACAAACCTGAAGTCGAAGCACTCAGGGAGCTGGAGCAGGAGGATTTCCAGTTTGAGGTCAGCCTAAGCAAAATAGCAAGACTCTGTCTTAAAAAACAAAGGCAATTTAAAGTTATGATCTTTCCTGGTATCTCTTTTCTGCTGATTTTTTTCTAAATATGATTAATCTTAGGGATTCAGGAAAATGATTAGTGGTAAGTTTTATGTCTTTAACCTTTTTTCTTTTTGCCATTAACCTTCTTTACATTCCTGAAGCCCAAATTATTTATTATCACTGAAATAGTCTCAATTCCGGTGTAAAAATAACACGTTTTTCTAGCTAAGAACTGTCTTTTAATGCTGATTATATTGCTACCTGAAGTGAAAGATAACTTTCTCTGCACATCATCTTTCAAAAGGAAATTGTTCAGTTTCGTTATTTGAATTTTAGCCGGGTTACAAATTATTATGTGGCAGGGATTTTTGGATCTCTCTCAAATAGTTGAAACCATGGTGTTAAATTCTCAAATGCTAAAGGCTTACATGGCATAGCATTCATTCTCTTTTAAAATGTCGGTCTTTTCTGACAAAGTGAATAGAAGAGAGTTGTGTTGGATGATATGAATAGGAAGGTTGGTTGGTTGGTTGGTTGGTTTTAGTGCTAAAGATCGAACCCAGGACATTTTACACACTAAGCACATAATTCTACAACTGAGCTACAACCACAACCTCAAACACTTAAGTTTATTTTTAGAAATGGATATTTGTACATATTATATACATATGTACTTACATTCTTTCTGTCTTTTCAGCTCTGTGTTTTCTACTGTGGACCCTGATGAAATACCAGCTAAAAGACCAAGATTAGGTACTAAATATAAATTTTGAAAATTAGTTTGTTAATAGAAAAGTATATGTGGAATGAAATTCAACAGGGAAAAAATACATGCAGTGGCAAGTCTCTTTCCTACTCCTTTGTCTTTCACAGAGTTAATCACTGTTACTAGGGACTTGAGTGTTTTCCAGGTGAATAAGGTTTTGTATTGAGTATGCATTTTAAAGTTCTAAGTCCTCCCATAAAGAAAAGATGCTTATTTGTATTTTTTTTTTTTTGCTTTTTTGTATTTTTGAGGAGGAAACATTGTACAAACTGCTTCAAACTGAGTGATTAAGTTTAGACGACTGAGTGAAACCAATCTAATTTATTGTCACATCTTTTACTTACCTATTAACTGAAGAGTTGGAAGGGAATAAAACTAGATTAAAGGGAAAAGGTACAGTAGAATACTATATTTCTCTTTTTTCAGCAGTGACTGTTAATTTGTGTCTACTCTAGATGTGAGAGTTAAGTGTGGACCTATGTTAATATTTCATTTAACTACAGTGAATACTTACTGAGCATGTCTCGATGCTACTGAGCATGTCTGATGCTAAACAATGCGTTAGGTTCAATCAGAAGTATAAAAAGGGATGAAACCTGGTCTCAGTGTGTAATGGTCTTTCGTGATTGAATGGTAAAGGGTATGAGATAAGCGCTAAATAATGAAGACACAGGCACTAAAAAAGGCAGAATAGCAATCCTGTGTAATTTAAAAGTGAGAGTCTCAGCCCTGGTGCCTCAGGACCTGCACCATGTGGTGACTTGGAGTGCCGGGAGAGCAAGGAACTCCTACCCTCTCTGGGGGACGGCTGTGAGCCTGCCGGCACGAGGGCTGAAAATCAAACATCTCATGTCGTCCTGTCCCCTGTCCCGTGTGTGTTGTGTCCCCCCCCCCCTTTAGCAAGTGGGAGCCAGTGAACTGGACAGCTTGTGAAAAGATTGGCTATGTTATTTAGAATGAACTCCCCATATGTAAAGATATAGACAACCATTTGGAAGAAAACTAAGAGAGAGTATGACAGATAGTGAAGATCTGTGGTTGTCTAGCTTTGAAATTTATGCTTCCTATGTCGCGTTCTGTTCTGTTTTGTTGTGTCTAATTTTACCCCCTTTAAAATAAAATTTAAAAAAATTTTTTAAAAAGTGAGAGTCTCAGTAAAAAAAAAATTTTTTTTTGAGGCAAGGTCTTGCTTTGTAGTTCAGGCTGGCCTTGAACTCACAGCAGTCCTCCTGCCTCGGCCTCCTGAGTGCTGGGACTACAGGCATGCACCACCATAGCCAGCCATTAAGATTTTCTGAAAGGCAGTCTGTTGAAGGAAATCTAAGCCAAGGAGAAAGTGGTGACTAGCAAATGGAAACTTTTTAGTTTGTAAAAGTCTGTACCTTGCTGACCAGCAGAATCTCCTGCGATGATGGCTACTGAGCATTTGAAATGTGGTTACTTTGAATTTTTAATTTTAATTAATTGAAATAAAATTAGTAGGTAACCACATATGGCTGTCACCTCTTCTGTTGGCAGTACAGCACTTGGATGCTTTTGAGAGGAAAAAAAGCAAGAGCAAGAGGAAAGAAAGGGCATATCAAAGTAGCAGACTTATGATTTTACAGATGAAAGGAGTTTTAAGAGATCAACTTAGTCTGGTCCCAGGAAAATAAAGTCATCCTTATCCATTCATTGTACAGAGGAGGCAGACCTGCCTTCCTCCCATTTTAAAAAACTTGGCGAGGTCCTTGACATAATCTCAAGGCACACCCAGCTGTAAATAAAACTTGTAAGAAAATAAAATATTGCAGTGCTTTTTGTGGCCACCGCTGACTGCTCTCCAGGGCCCTCTTGGCCTCTGGAGTCTGGACAGTGGGCTGTGGGATGAGCGTCACCCTCCTGAAACTCTTCCCTCCTTTAGAAAGCACTGCAGGATACAAGCGCTGCCCCTCAGCATTGCTACCAGAAGAACTTGGAATTCCTTTCAGTTCCAAAAACAGCAGTTTATTTGCAGTCTTGGTACTTTTAACTTTTCTCAAGCAGCAAGTTATTTCAGAGTTTATTCTACTTTACCTGGATATCACATCGTCCCATTTGCTTAAGTTATTCGCCTGTCTTTCTGAAAAGTATTTTGTTTTATATATTTTGGAGCTCTTACTGCCTAAAGCCATCATTTTGGATAATTTTTCTGCAAAGTGATAATTAGTACATTAGAACACCCTTAATTAGGATGTAGCAGGAAATTATAGAAAGCATACGCTGTATAGGAAGTAAGAAGGTAGCATTGTGAGAGGAGGAAGTGGGGAGCACTGAGATCTGTCTCCCCTTCCTCGTTTACTCCCTCATTTTGTAGTCTTTACTTTAGGAAGAGGTGACTGAGAGCATCTAACATATCTAATCCAACAGAGGGGCAGCCGTGTTTCGTCTTAGAGTGCTCAGAGCTGCGTATATATTTTATACTTCCCCTAGCCAAGATGTACTAAAGCCCTGCAAAAGGGCTTAGTAAGTAGTTATTACAGCCAACACTATTGTGACCTGCCTGAGAAATCAGGGCAAAGCAGCAAGTAATTTAGATTCTGTAAACCCCCAGTACATGTTCCTTGTTTAATTATACCGTCACCTCTGGTAAAAACATATTTTATATATTCTGGAAAACTCACTGCTTCAGAGTTGCCATTGCAAAACATTTCTTTGTGATTCAGTTTGTCATTTGCTAAGGTGACAGTTTCATGTTTTTGTAGGCTCTCAGATATTTATTAAAAACACAAAAATCACAGTATTGGAATTCCAATTATTCAGTTATGCAAAAATACTTTTTAGATACTTTCTTATTTCAGTTTTTGAAATAGGTCTTTTAATACAAATTAAAGGAGGTTCGTTCCAAGTTGTGATCTTTTTTTTTCTTCACTAGAAGTTTGTCGCTCTTTATTTATAGTTTGTGGCACTTTCTAGATTGCTTTATTCACCAAGTGAAAAGCCATCTCTGCAATGCTGCCAGCTTGTTCGGGTCCCCATTCCAGCTGACCACGAAGCCCATGGTGACTTCTGCTTGTAATGGGACACGGAATGTGGCCCCTCCAGGAGAGGTCAGTGGGGTATGGCTTCGCTGGGGATACTGAGGGTTCTTGGGTTTTTTTGTTTTACTTGGTGATGGGAATTGAACTCAGGACCTTGTGCATGCTCCACAGGAGCCCATCTTTGTACTTAATTATTGAAGTTAAATTTTTGTAAAGAACATTGGCTAGGCCTGGTGGCACACGCCTATAATCCTAGCACTGGGGAGGCCCCGAGGTAGGAGGATCGCTGGGAGTTCGAGACCAGCCTGGGCTACATGGTAAGTTTAAGGACAGCCTGAACTGCCTAGTGAGACGCTCTGAAAAAAACAAAAAAAGAAATAAATAAAAATTACTGCTTCTGATTTTCTTAAGTTTATGTATAGATCCTGAAATTGTCATTTTTTATATCATTTCATGATCTTGACAAACCTTTGAGCTTGATGATATCACTTCTTTGAGCTAAGAAGTAATTGCTAGTAGTGATCTTTCTATGTGATAAAATCTTTTCAGTTGCAAAATTTAGGTGCTACAGAGGTGATTCTGTTTGATTTTAAGGTATTTTCGAACTCTTCATCTTGTGAACTGATAGGTTCTGGATCCAGGAACAACATGCTGAAACTGGGTGAGGTGGTCAAAAATATTTTTGCTTCCTTGTATTTCCTTCTGCACATTTTGCCCTAATATTTGAGAATATGAAAGGAGTATGAGTTAGATTGGGATGAGAATAAACATGTTATTCTCTATCATTCTAAAAAGCAGGTATAGGCTGAGTAAGTATTATCTGAAGTGTGTGGAACTGAAGTGTTGGAGTTTTTAGATTTTGAAATTTACCAACCCAAAAATCTGAAATCTGCAGTCAGAAACTTTTTAGGCATCCATACTTAGATTTTTAGATGAGGATCTCAACTTGGACCTTTCGTTTAGAATTAATGTCTGTTAATTTACTGTTGTGTTTTGTGTTTGCTTTCTCAGCGTGCTTAATGTGACTTAGATCAAGCCTCAGTCATTAAAAAAATATTTCCCGAGAGCTTACCCTGTGCCAGGCACTATGCTAAGTTATTATCAGTGATAACCAAATAATGAAACCTGTCCTTGAGGAGCTCATCCTTTGCTTGGTGAGCAACCTTAGACTCTCAGTTCCTGCGCTTGTGTGGATTAAGGACTTTCCCATATCATCATTAGATTCTACAGTGAAATCACAGTTATTGTCTATATAATACAAAATGATATGTTGAGAAAGAGTAAGGCGAAGCCAGAGTGCTGATAAATAGTAGAGTGTCTGCCATGTAATGAGACCTGTAAAGTTCTAGAGGAAGGAGAAGTTGGGAAAGTGATGTGTATTGGCTTTCTCTCGCTGGGACAAAATACCCGATGCCCACAATTTAAAGAGGAGAGGTTTATTTTGGCTCGTAATTTCAGAGGGTACAGTCCATGGCTGGCTGGCTCTGAGAGAGAAATGGTATGACAGAAGGTGGAGGAAAGGAAAGCTATCCAACTCACAGCAGCCGGGAAGCAGAGAGGGAGAAGCCAAAGCCAGAAATGTGCTCTCCATTGACTTCCCAAGTGAACCACCTCCTCCAGGTCGGCCCCACTGCATAGAGCACATTCAACTGAACTCATCATGTGTTAACCCAACCACCTTCCAAATCCTCACCTCTGAACACTGAGACTTTTGCGGAGCATTTTACATCTAAACTGCAACATGATATTGGGAAGGTTGTGGGCTCCAAAGTCAAAAGTGTAAGAAGCTAAGAAAATGATGTGCACTTTGGAGTTATGCTTCTCTAATTCTTTTGGTAAAGTATCTCTGATGCTGAGAAGACCAAGGGAGAGTAAGCACAATACCTGTGTCTGAGGATCTAGTCCCAAAGGATTTGGAACAAAGATAATGTTTGAATTCTTTTATTTCAAAAGTTGATGGAAGTTGAATTCGATCTGTTCATATTGTTTGAATATTACATTGTTGTTATTACTGTTATTTGTTATGGTGCTAGGGATCAAACCCAGGGTCTCATGCGTGCTATGCAAGGCTCTCCCACTTGAGCTGCATTCCCAGCCCATGCCAGTGCTTTTCATTAACTTTTTATAACATTTATGCTGGATTCTTGTACTGTTTATTCATAGAATTTTAGAAAACAAGATACTTAGTTCTGTAATATAAATTGCTCACAGATTTTTTTTGTCCTAATGCAGGCTGCTCACAAAGGTTTTTTTTCTGTCTTTCACAATTGCAAATGCATTCTTAAGGTAACAAATCTCCCAATGGAATAAGTGACTATCCAAAGATCAGAGTGATGGTAGCGAGAGATCAGCCACGGAGAGTCCTGCCCTCCTCTGGGTAAGTGTCAAATTCCGCCTCTCTGTAATAGGAGACTTGGCGCTTCTCAGGTGCTTGCTCCTGTCACGCATGCTCGCTGTGGGACTCCTACGTGGCACCCTGTGTACTCTGAGGTTGAGAACTCACCCAGTGTCACACAGCTAGTGAGAGACTTGAACTTTTTCTTTGTTTTTTTTTTAGGCATTTTGTTTTGTTTTGTTTTGTTTTGTTTTGTTTTTTGAGATGAGATCTCACTATGTAGTACAGGTTGGCCTGGAACTCACTGTGTAGTTAGGTTGGCGTCACTCATGGTGATGCTCCTGCCTCAGCCCTCCACATGCTGGGACTACAGGCATGTGCCACCACGCCTGGCAGTTGAACTTTTTCTACCGTGTGATGTGCCAGTAGCCTGATCTGATTTGAGAACCTTTTAAAAGAATTGTTACTTTCTTAAGTTTTCAGTGGAATATAACAAGCATACAGAGAAGTATGGAAATCAAGTGTGATAAGTTTTAGCACACTGACCGCTATACCTGTCAGCTCTAAAATGTTCACCCCTCTACCCCATTTCCAGTACTCGGGATTGAGCCCAGGACCTTAATATTGAGCTGCAACCTCAGACCTTTATATTTTTTGAGAGACAGCGTCTCACTGAGTCACTAAATTTCCCAGGCCAGATTTGCAGTCCTCCTATGTCAGCCTCTGGGAGTGCTGGGATTACAGGCATACGCCACCTCGCTTGGCTTCTAATTTTATTACTAATTTTTTCCCCCCTCTTTCTGTTTCCTTACTTTCTAGTATTCTGATGTATAGATGTTAAAGAGTTTCTGAATTGTTACAGTTTTCCTGTTTGGGAGTATACTTTGTGGTAGCCTTGAATTTGAAGTCTGTTTGTTTTCTTGTGCCCATAAGTTGTACATATTGGTGAGTTGCACTTCGGTAGATTGGTATGTAGATGTAGCACACTGTGGTTGTCCACCTCCTCTTACCCTGCTAGCCCTTCCATTCCCCCTCCTTCTGTTCGCTTCCTCTTCCCTAACAGTCTCGCTTCTACTTTTATTCATCAGTCTCTGTTTTTTGGTGTTTTAGACAGGGCCTTGCTATGTAGCCCAGCCTGGCCTTTGGCTCTTCATTCTGCCAAGTGCTGGGATTACAGTGGACCTAGGCTGCCACCCCAGCTTTCTCAATTTTTGTTATTTTGTTGTATATTTTTGTAGATTCCACTTGTGAGAGATAATATGTAATATCTGTCTGACTTATTTCCCTTAACATCTCAGTCTCAAGTTTGGTCCATTTTCCTGTAGATGACGTGACTGCACTTTGTGGCTAATAATACTCCACTGTGTGCAGCACAGTTTCTGCATCCATCTGTGGCTGGACACCTGGGCAGATAACGAGCTGAGCTCCTGGGAGTTGGGCTGCAGTAATATGGGTATGCAAGTATCCCTGACCATGCAGACTGATTCTGTGGGGAATGTAACCAGCAGTAGTAGCCTTGGTCAAAATGTAGTTCTGTTTCTAGTTTTTTGAGGATCCTCCATAGTGATTTCCATAGTGACTGTACTGATTGACATTACCACCAATAGTGTCTAAGGGATCCTTTTTCACGACATCCTTGTCAACATTCATTCATTTCCAGTACTGGGGAGGGATAGAATCCAGCAATACTCTATCACTGAGCTATATTAGTTTTTAAATTTTGAGACAGGGTTTCACTAATTGCCCAAGTTAGCCTTGAATTTGAGGTCCTCCTGCCTCAGTTTCCTGAATAGTTAGGATTACAGGCATGTATCACTGTGCCTGGCTGACTCGTGATGATTTCAAAGCCTCAGAGTATGTTGTTGAATTTCCAACTATCTGGAACATTCCAGATATCTGTTACTGTTTCTAATTTAATTCTTTTATAGTCAGAGAATATACTTTGTGTGATTTTAGTTCTTTAAAGTTTGTTAATTTTTTAAAAAACTTAGAATATGGTCTTTTTGCATGATTTTCCATGCATCCTTAAAGAGAGTATATATTCTGTCAGGTCAAGTTAGTTTATAATGTTTTCTGGTTTTGCTTATTTTTTTGTCTGCTTTTTTATTAATTGATGAGCAAAGAATAAGTGTTGAGGTTTCCTACATAATTTGGGTTAATCTGTTTCTCCTATTCGTATGTCACTTTTTACTCTATAGTTTTTTTGAGGTTTGTTTGTTTGTCTGTTTATTGGTTGGTTGGTTTGGTTTGGCTTGGTTTTGTGATACTGGGGATTGAACCAGCAGTCTTTGCACTGAGCTACATCCCCAACCTACTTGTTTATTTGTATTTTTGAGACAGAGTCTTTCTAAGGCAAATTTTCCCAGACTGGTCTCAGATTTGCAGTCCTCCCAGAGTGCTGGAATTACAAGCATGTGCCATCATGCCCAGCTGTTTTCATTTCATGTATTTTAAAACCATTAGGTTTGGTTTGGTTTTTTGAGACAGGGTCTTGCTATGTGGCCCAGGTTGGCTCGCACTCCTGCTTCAGCCTCCTGAGTGCTGGGAGCACAGGTGTGTGGCACCACGCCCAGCCCTTGACCCACTTTCACCATTTGTTATTCTGCTACACTCATTTTTATTATTCTCTGTCATGTGTATGTAATTTTTTTCTGAACAGTTTGAGAGTATGTCTTAGACTTTTGCTCCTTTAATTCTAAATATTTGGGCTTATTTCTTAAGAACGAGTTTATATCCAGGTATGGTGGCACATGTCTGTAACCCCAGTTACTTGGGCAGCTGATGCAGGAGGGTCATAAATTTAATCCCAGCTGGGTGGCTTGATAGCACCCTGTCGCAAAACTGAAAAATGCTGAAAAAGGGCTGGTGATGTAGTTCTGTGGCAGGCTGCTTGCCTCAACAGTGCAAAAACCTGGGTTCACTCCCCACCCCACCCCCAATAAAAAAGAGAAGAGTTGGTTTGTATAATCTTAGATTACAAAAACAGAACATTTAGCCTCAGTATATTCTTATGTAATCTACAGATCTCATTTGAATTTATCCATGCTAGCTTTGCATCCCATGCTGGACCAGGCTGTAGTGCAAAGGACATAGTGCGTCTCGTTTTCTCATCTCTTGATCTACTTTACTCCATCCCACCTCCTTAGCCTTCCTTTGGTGTTGACCACACTGGTGTTTTATTTTGGCCTGAGTTTGCTCAGGACCTGCCTCATCTCCTTCAGTGTTTGTAGAAATGCTGCCGATGGTGGCCCTTTCCAGAGAATCATGGCAGTTAGGCATGACATGCTTGTTCTGTCACTGGTCACAGCAGGAGAAGAGACAGATTCTGCACCAGTTTCAGTGCCTTGGGCAGTTCCGTTGCTTTGGTTCCTTAGCATGTATTAATTTTACATGTTTGTTTTTCATATCAAAAAAATGTATCAGTTTAGGGCTGATCAGTCTTGACAATACTGTTTTTTTGGAGACAAGGTCTCACTACGTAGTTCAGGCTACAGCAATCCTGCTGTCTCAGCCTCTTGAATGCTAGGATTACAGGTGTGAGCCACCACATTTTTTAAAAAAGCAGTGCTGGGAATTAATCCCAGGGCTTGAGCACATAGTTCTATCACAGAGGTATGCCGCCTCCTCCATTTTTTCCTCTTGAGACAGGGTCTCACTATGTTGCAGAGGTTGGCCTTGAACTCCAAGGCTCAAGATACTCTCCTACCTCAGCCTCCTGAGTAGCTAGGACTATAGATACACACCACCATGACCAGCCAAGCATTTATTAATTTAGCATTCAGTAGAGTGGCTCTTGGTATAGATCCTGTACCAAGATAGAGTGATAAAAAGATGTAGTGTTTCTTTTCATAGATTTTAAAGTTCATTGTGGGATATGGACACAAAGAACCTCATTAGTAATTAATCCCTGTGTTACCCAGTGACTAGAGAAATAGTACTGGAGGGGGTGATGTGAGTGAGGGAGCTAAATCGGGCTGGTGGCGAAATCGGTGTGACGCAGGCTGGTGTTCCACAGTAGGTGGCTGCCACAGGACACGAGGCTGGGTCTCATGTGTGACCCTCGGCAGGCACAGTTAGGGCCCGTCATCACAGCATGGTTTGGGAACTTAAGTTTCGGCCCTTGAAGCACTTTGATGAAGCGCTTTTTCTTCTTTCCTTCAGGTTTTCTTTGAACTCAGAAGGCTACAACAGAAGGCCGAGTGGCCGTCGCCATAGCAAAGGCAACGCCGAGAGTTTCCTGCTGTGGAGACCGCAGGAGCAGGCTCTCACCGAGATGGCATCTGAAGAGGGTGGCAAGGGGCTGAGGCGTCCCCACTGCACTGTGGAGGAAGTGAGTCTTTTTGGGTTGATTCTAAAAAAATTTTTTTGCATGATTTTGAGTGAATGAATAGTGTGTGGCTGTGGCATAAGATTCAGAAGCTCCAAAAGGTGTGCTGCGACTAAGTTTCGGGTGTCACCTCCACACCTGGCTGCCACTGCCCTGTTTGACCTAGCACGCGTGTCCTCCCGGAGGCAGTGTGCAGACCTGCGCCAGTCAGTTCCCAGGAGGAGGAGTACAAAGAATCCTATGGGGAGGAGATAAGGGGGAGATTTTTTTGGTTTCTGAATTACTCTAACTTGTTTCTTTTCTAAGCATTCATAACAATGACTCAGTAAAGGAAGTAGATAGTGTGTGTCTTTGCTTTTCCATTCCCCTTTTAGAGCACTTACCATGGTGGAGAGACACTCTTTACTTATCTCTTGAAGTCTTCGTTTATTCCAGAAAAATCGAGAATTATTCTACAGGGCCATCAACTGTTTTAATTTGCTAGGTGATTTTCTGAGACACTTGTTTCCTTTTCTTTCTGTCTTTTTTTTTTTTTTTTTTCTTTTTGAGAACAGGGTTCACTATGCAGTTCAGGCTGACCTTGAACTCACTTTTTAGCCAAGGCAGTGATCTTCCTGCCTCAGCCTCCCAGGTTCTGGGATTATAGGCACGTACCACCACACCTGACCTCAAACACTATCACAGAGCTATGTTTTTGGGTTCCAGGTCTTGAGCTAGTTGCCTGTAGTTCAAACTTTTATGTTGCATGCCCTATAGGAGTTTTGATATAAGTAATTATAATTCAATAAACAGGAAGGTAGAGAGAGGAAAGGACCATAGTCATGGAACAGATTTGTAAGAAAGGTGTTACAGATGTCAGGGTGATAGGTGAGGAACTGAAGGGGCTGAGCAAATGGATACGCAGAGGACACATTCTAGACACGATTAGGTGAAGTGTGATGTAGTACAGGGAAGAGCCCGAGTCCCAGGTCACAGTCTTGGATAAATACATGTCACTGACCAAGATGCCCTGCCCTGTGTGTTTAGGGAGAAGATGGTGACCTCAGTTGTGGACATTGTTTAAAGTGCCCGTGAAACCCGCCAGAAGACTTCTCCTGTAGACTCTTGGATATAGGTGATGGCAGATCTGAGAACAAGGCAGGGCTGGAGACACATTCCTAAGTTTCGCATATTGATATTTAAATCAAGGGAGCTAATGATATTCCTCAGGGAAAGAAGGTAGCATGAAAGAGATGTGGGCAAAGCCATCAGAATTTATGGAAGGTAGAAGAGGGAATAACCTGCAGTGCAGACTGAGAAGAAAGTCAGTTCACCATCCAGGAGGGCAAGGCAAGGCCAGCTGGGAGAGTGCGGCAGGAGCTCGCAGTCTCACAGCTGAGAAGGGCCTCTCGGACGTGACCGTGCAAGGTGACTGCTGACTTTGGAAGCTGAAAATTCTGATTAGCAAGTGGATTATTTCTGTTCTGTTTTTGTGTGGCTTATCTTTTCATTCAGCCCAGTCCTGTCAAAAACTCAGGTGCCATCAAGACCCAGTAGATCGTGTGAGCCGTGTAAATGTGTGCAGCAGGGTGGCGCGCACACGGCCCGTCTGAAGGGACCCACAGACTGGTGATGCGCTTTTCAGAAGAGGCCAGAATTTGGGGTTTTGATGTTTTTGTTCTCTTTCGCCTTTATTTTTGTTTTTGTTTTTGAGACAGGGTCTCTCTATGTAGTTCAGTCTGGCCTTGAACTAAGGGCTACTCTCCTGCATTGGCCTCTCGAGTGCTGGGGTTATAGGTGTGCACTACTATGCCCAGCTGGTTTTTGGTTTTTAATGTATAAAGTTGGAAGTTAATTCAAAGAAAATTTAAAAACACTATATTGGTATTTGAAACACATCTGTAGACGGCATTTGACCTGTTCATCTCTGATCATGATTTAATTTTAGGTTTAGTGCACTAGTATTTATCTAACATGCTTTCTTTTATTCAGGGTGTTCAAAAAGAAGAAAGAGAGAAATATCAGAGGTTATTAGAGCGACTTAAAGAAGGTAGTCATGGAAGCTCTGTCTCTCCTGTAACTTCACACCACCACAGGTAAAAATGAGCTAATAAGGTAAATGCTTTGTTAGGTGTCATTTGCTTTGTTTTTGGAGAAGGCTTGGTAAGAAGGGCTTGTTTAAAAAGACTTATCACTGAGCAGACATGGCGCTGCACACCCATAATCTCAGCACCCTGGGAGACTGGAGCAGGAACATGACAAGTATGAGCCCAGCCTGGGCATCTTAGTGATCCCCAGAGACCGGTCTCTAAGTCACGGGCCAGAAGAGGGCTGGGAATGTAGTTCAGTACAACGGCCTTGGGTTCAAGCTGCAGCACGAGGAAAAAGCGGCTGACAGAGGTGCTGCCCCGGAGTTTGCCTGGAGGGAGTATCAGTAATGCACTGTGTAGAACCAGGGACTTTACTACCCAGACGACTGCTTTTCTTTTTTGCAGCAGTGTCATTAAGTTGGCCTTGAACTCATGACCCTCATCGCACCTCATGACCCTCACCTCAGCCTCCTGCTGGCATGTGCCATCGTGCCTGGCTCCAGAACAGCTTGTTAGCTTTCAGCCTTTCTGTCCAAGAGAACACTTAGTGAAATTCTGCTCTGGGAAAGCCGGTTGTTGGGGGAAGCAGCTTCCAGGGTGAGGAGCTTTTGCAGCCTCCCTGACACACGTTTTCTACCCACAGTCCCCGTCTCTTGTTCTCTTCTCCCACTGCTCCTACCCGTCTCCATTTCTTTCCTTGGCCTCCCCCGCCCTTCTCTCTGTGTGAGCTCAGATTCAGGTGAGCTTGGTAATTCTAACACATGGTGTGCAAATACACAGAGGTCCCACAAAGTATGGAATGACAAAGTGAAGGACTCTAGCTCATTGAATCCAGGAAAACCATTATTTTGGAATTTTAGTTTTGGTTGTAAATTGTTTTGTGCTTTTGTTTGTTTCAGTCTTAGTATACTGAGTCAGAATATTAAAACTTTCTGCATTTTGATGAGCAGCATGCTTAATGAATTAGAGTTTGCCATTTTAACAAAAATCTTCAAACTGTTTTGCTTTTTCTATTCCTACTTTTAATGCATTGTTACAGAATTCATTTGGACACAATAGCTTTACATTGTTTTTTATTTTATTTTTATTTTTATTTTTCTAGTGCTAGAGATGAAACCCAGGCTTTGCATATGCTATGCTGTATGCCCCCAACCTTTTTTATCTTTGAATTTGAGTTTCATCACACTGAAATTTTTTAATCAAGAAGACGCTAGGGATAGAGAACATCCAGTTTTAGAAACATACTGGAGAAAGTGAACATGATGGTGCTTGCCTGAAATCCCAGCACGCAGGAGACTGAGGCAGGAGGATTGCTGCAAGTTCGAGACCAGCCTGGGCTATGTAGTGAGTTCAAGGCCATCCTGAACTATATAGCAAGACCCTGTCCCAAAAAAAGAAAGAAAACAATACATTGGAGGTTGGGTAACTTGACCAAATAGTAGAATCTGAGTTAGACTCTACTATGTCACTTCCTCTCTGTTGTGTTTGATGTTACAGAGTGTACAGGAACCCCCTCTATGGAGGAGCTTGTCAGACAAAGATAGTCAATATTTATGGTAGACTTTCCTTTTGTATTTGACCTTTCTCGTTTTTTGTGTTTCTAAGTTCTCAAAGAAGTCACATGGACACATTAAAGACCAAAGGCTGGGTGGAAGAGCAGAATCACGGAGTCAGAGCAACTCAATTTGTTCCAAAACAGTGTGAGTTCCCAGCCTTTGCCCTGTTCTAACTCCTGGCCTTAGTCCATGGTAGCATGTGCCTGTGCCAGGCTGAAATTGACGTTTACAGTGTGATCAAAAAATACAGTGAATGCTGCCACCAAGCGCCATCCAGTGGAAAAGCAAGGATCTTTTTCTTTTTTTGGGAACCAAGAACTGAACTCAGGACTTTGTGCTTGTCAGGCAGGCGCTGTGCTGCAGAGCTAAATTCCCAGCCCCTAAAAGTAGGGATCTGGAGTATGAGAAGTGGCACCTCAAACCTTGGGAACAGCAGGGTCAGTTCAGTGCAGTCAGTGGCTGTAAGCTGCAGTTGGAAGAAGGTGTGTTTTAAACTGTGCCATAAATCGTGGATCCCAGACAACACATTTCACTGGTGTCACATACTCCCACCGTATCCCGATCCTAGCTTTCTAAGAAATGTCATGATGGGACATGGAACTTAAGTCTGTGATTGTGATCCCAAGACTGAGGTTCAGAGTTCTCAGTGGAAATCACCCAGTTTCCTCATGCGAAAAAGTGTATCAGTTGAGATCCAGCATCAAGGCGATGTTTGTTGTGGTTTTTGACCTTGATAGGGTGGTGTGAGCTAAGTCTGGATCCAGGAGTACAACAGTAAACTCCAAATATTATACTGACTCTTTATTTAAGAAACAGTATCACTCAGGAGGACCATGAGTTCTAGGCCAGCATGGAAATCTTGTTTACTGGCTGTGGCACTCTGCGACCTCTGACCCATCTCCAAAGTCAGAATGACCATGCATGGTGAATGTTTTGAATTAGTACAGGACATTGAGGCAACCACAACTAACTACACAAAAAAGGACTTCCAGAGCTGCTTCAGAAAGAGGCAAGAGTGACAAATGTATTCAAAGCCAGGGGAGGTATTTTGAGGGAGGTGAATGACAGTGTGTCTCACTGTAATTTAAAAAGAATTTTTTTAGATATTCACTGTATGTTTTGATCATATTCACAAGTGAAAGATGGTGTATCAAGCTTTAAAAGACTGTCAGATCTCAACACATTGACTGTACCTATCCAGTACTGAGAATTTCACTTTAAAAACTGTTTAAAAATAATATCAAGTCAGTGCTCTTGTATTTATCCTAGGCTCCCGCCATGTGTACTAGTGTGTTTTGTGAACCTGCAGTCATTCATGTTCCTTGCCTTGTCTTTCTTGTGTCTGTCTGCTAACTGCCCGCTGAATGACAGTAAGTAGTCACCTCCCACACGAGGTGATACTAGTTTGTGCTAAAGAGTCTATGGAACGGACAAAGAGATTTATGCATTTTAAGGTTCTTAAGAAGTTCAGTATTTTTGGAATTCACTTCAGCATTTTAGTGTAAATAAATGTCATACTTTGAAGACTGTAGGTTGAGATTGTAACCCATAATTGATTAGTAAGTGGGGTTTTTTTTTATTTCATTCTCACAGATAGAGCTTTTGAAACAAGGGGATCCTTCTGTCCAGTGAGAAGTGAAAAAAGGTACATGGTTCAGGTCACCCTAAGTTTTCCTTTCGTATGCATCTATTTGCTCGCATTTCAAGTTACTTCTGTGAGTAACGAGGCCTGAGGACTTGGGAACTCTCTCCAGCCCTGGGTCTGTTGCCATGTGTGAGTACATGGTAGTTGTTGACGCAGGTGCCAGTCCTGGGTGGGTAGCCCTCGTCTCCTAAGGGTCGGGGCTTGGAGACCTATAGGGATGGTTCTTGCTGGGGGGGTGCAGCTCCTGTCATCATTGTTTCTAATACAGTCTCTGCGTGCCTCATGCCTTGCATAGTGCTTTACAACAGTTTGTCAACTGTGGCCCAGAGGCCATGCCTGGTCCACCTCTTTATTGGAACACAGTTGTGCTCATTCATTCACATACTGTCTGTGACTGCCTTTAATATATCCGTGACAGGCCAAAATTCATGTCTCCCTGCCAGGCGGCTCTGATTTTATTTTATTAGTAAAAAGGCTGATAAACATGATTAGATCCATATGTACCACCAGTGGTGCAAGCCACCCAATGGGACAGTCATGCATGGACCACCGGTGTACCACTGGTGGTTCACACTGGCTGGAACATGTTAAACTGCAGCGGTGGAGCAGAAAAATTGTGACTGAGGCTGAAGTATTCAGTGTCTTCTTCCTTTCAGAAAAGTGTGTTGCCCACTGGTTTCAAAGATTATATACACTCAAGGCTTTGTGTGTATAAATTAATCTTGTTTCTAAAGCTAGTCAAATATGTATCAAATCAAAATCATCCATATGGCATAGCCCCTTAAAAAATCATTAATGATGTCATCCTTATGAGTAAATTTCCTAAAAAAAATAAAATCCAGTCACCCAGCAGAAATCTATACTCTTATTTTCCCTCAGGTGTTCAAAGGGGAAAATTTCTGATACAGAGAAGATGATTGGAATCAGACTTGAAAATGAAGGTGTAAGTACAAACTAGTTAAATGTTACCCCTACTCTCTTGCCAGACTTATTTTCTGGTTTGCATGAAAAATAAGAAAACACAATGTTACTTTGATTTCTTTTTTTTTTTTATCGGCACTGGGGATCAAAGTCATGACCATGCACTTGCAAGGTAGGTGCTTATGCCGCTGAGCTAAATCCCCAGCCCCTGTTACTTTGATTTGCATTGTTTTCTTTGCAAAAGCAGCAAGTTTCAAAGACGCACACTTTGTTTTCTTTCCACCTTGCTGAATTTTCCCATCTCCGTAGCCGCCCTGTTTATGAGAGACCAGTGTGACAGCATTCATGTGTTGTGTGACTTCTTTTGGAAAATTGTTTAAAAATCATCTCTAGGAAAGATACATGTTCAAGGCTGTTTTCAGAGTTTCCTATTTTAGGTTTTGTACTTACTTGAAAACACTAGCAATCTAATGCCTTATTGGCTTTTACATGAAGTAACAAAGTGTTTCAATGATCTCCTTGTCAGCACTGACCGTTTTAACAGTGGCAAAGTGTTTTGGTAGATACTCACTACCTAGCAGAAGTGTATTCTGACCTTAAATACAATGTAAAGTCCTAGATTAGTGACAATTTAGGAATGTAGAGCTGCAGGAGTACAGGGTCTGCTTTAAGCTTAAGTTTGTATTCTCTGATTATACTTCTTAAGAGTTAGTCTTCATGGCTGGGAATATAGCTCAGTGGCATAAGTGCACACCTCGCAAGTACAAGGTCCTAAGTTCAATCCCTGGTACCAAAAAAAAAAATTGGTTTTCAAACTAGGTGTGTTGGTGTACACTTGTCTTTCCAGATGTTTAGAAGACTGAGGCAGGAAGATTGAGAGTTCAAGGCCAACCTGGGCACTTAGCAAGACCCTGTCTTAAAAAGGGGCTGGAAGACCTGGGGTTTAACTCAGTGGCATAAACACCTGCCTTGCAATTGTGGGGTTGTGAGTTCAATCCCCAGTCCCAAGAGAAAAAAACCGGCAATTTAGCTCAGCAGCCTAAGTGCCTGCCTGGCAAGCATGAGGTTGTGAGTTCAATCCCTGGCACAAAAAAATTAAAAAAAATAAAAATAAATAAATAAATAGATAGATAGATAGATAGATAGTGGCTGGAGACGAAGCTCAGTGTTAAGAGTGCTTGCCTGGTCCTCAGTTCAACCCCCAGTACTGAAAGAGCAAAAAAACCTGAAAAGGCTGAGTCAAGTCTGGTAAGCTTTAGAGCTTCTCTTTCTCTAGTGTTCCCATTTCCATTGATTCAGAGTGGAGTTAATTATTATTAGCATTTATCACCTGGAGAGCACAAACTAAAATGATGCACCTGTATTCACAGCAACATAGGAAGCTGAGATGGGATCACATTCAGTCTAGCAATGGGAGATCAGCCTGGAATCTCTTTTAAAAAAACGAAAACTAAGAAGAGAAGGGAACTATACCTGAGAGGACAGACAGGGTCTGACTCAGGACACGTCCCGCTCAGCCCATACCAAAGCTAAGGAGAGACACCTGGCAGCGGCTAGAATGAAGCGTGCTGGTGCGCTATCTTCGAGCTACTGTGACTCAGTCTCTACTCTGATTTCTAAATATGTCTCTATTTTATTTTTTCCATTTTTAATTTGTCAGCACTGGGTTGAACCTAGGGTGTCACACATGCTAGGAAAGCCCTCTAGAGGGCTACAGCCCAGCCCTGAATTTCCTAATTTCCAAATAGCTTGCCTGTAGGTGACTTAAATCCAGTATTAACAGTTCCATAGGTGCTGGTAGGGAAGGGACTTAGCAGAGTTTCTGGGATTTGCGGAATTCCTTCCTTTGACCGCAATAGCAGCCACATAGGTGTTCATTTTCCAAAAAGTGAGTGGTTTTGGCACGTTTCTTTTTTCCCTGTGTCTACCTATTTGTTGTAAAGGATATTGTAAAGTGTAAGAATGACCAGCCAGATAGAGAGGCCAGGGATAGGAGAGGTGGCCTAGGGCATCTGTGTCCTCTAAGGGTGGCCTCCCCTGGGCAGTTGTGCTCTGCAGCAATCTGCAAGCACCCCAGACTCAATGGGCGTTTGTGGGGTTGTGAATCACGCATAGGTTTGATTCAATTTAAAAAATGAGATAGAATGTGTTTACTTAGTGCAAGGATAGCCATAGTTTATTCTCAATGATGGGATTATAGGTCATAGTTTTTTGCAGTTTTAAACTTTTCAAAATGTGTTCTACCCTCATTAATTTTAAATGGGATAAAAGAACTGAAAATACTTTCTGGGCACTTCCAAAGAAAGTGGTGAGTGTTCCATTTCATGGTTTGTTTTTTGAGACAGAGTCTCATTGTGTAGTTCATTAGATAGCTCAAACTGGCCTCGAATTTACTGTGAACCTGCCTTGGTCTCCTGAGTGTTGGGGTTACAGATGTTTCCCCCACACCTGGCTGCTTTCATGCTTTGTAATTGAGGTGCCCTGTGCACCTTAACTCAGATTGTTTGTTCTTCCTTACTAGAACAGGCAGGTATGATAAGTCTGCTTATTTGGAGACTGGCTAATTGTCTTTTCTCTCAAGATTATGACACTGTCTTATGGTTCATGTGTGATGTATGTAACATGTGCAAGTGTGGGAGACAACTGGAGTGACTCCTCTTGAATGCAGAACAATTGCTGCAACTTTGATTATATGGCGACTATTTCCTTATACTGATCTGTAGAGAGCTGGCTATGGTATTTCCTCCTCTCTTCGATTGGCTCTAAGCTTTGCAAATAAGGCTAGCAGAGGTACTGGTGTGTAATCTCTAAAGCAGCAGGCAGTCTCCTATTTCCTCTAATAGTGCTCTCTGTAAAAGACATGAGCATGGTGGGATGTTAGAGCCAATAGCTCCGGGAATGTCACCTGGGTGTGAGCCTCAAGGTAAAGAGGCTGTGACTTCCCTGGGCACTAAAGTTTACATATCAGAAACTGAAACAACAGCCTCCTAAAACAATTCAGTTGCTACCTTTATTCAGTTACGTAAATTGATCCTTCTGCATATCCTTATCTCTGCATTTTGCAGAGATGCTTGTCTCCCCACCTGGCCAGCCAGCTCTAGTTACTCATGTAATTCCCGCCATCCTCACTGTCACTCATTCCTAAGCCACCCGGCTTCTTCACAAGATAGTAAATTCTGGGAGAGGCTTAGGGCCTTTGTCCGCACATCCTCAACAGGGTTGGATTTAGGACCCCTTGGCTGCCCTTCATTGGAATATGTCTTGGTATCTCTACTCTCGCCGTGGGTTGCATTGGAGGTGGTAGATTGGAATTAACTTGCTGGGATTCCAATAACGTCTCAATGGGATTATAAATATAACTTTTTGGATTGTGAGGAAAACTGGAAAAGGATTACAATACTTGGATAACTGTACTCAATATGCAAGTATCAGACATGGCAATAGAATATGGAAACCTTTTGTTCAGAGGAGGGGACACCAGCTGGAGCCTGACCTATCAGAAGAGGTGTCGGCACGACTCCGCCTGGGCAGCGGCAGCAATGGCTTCCTCAGAAGGAAAATGTCCATACTGGAGGCCAAGGAAAAGAATTTCACAGGCAAAGAGAGGGACAGAAGAACAGACGATCTCCTTGAACTTACAGAGGTACTGTTCCTTGTGCTGGTCAGAACAGGAGGGGTGTTTTAAATACCATCAGTTACTCTAGACTCGAATGTTTTGTTTTGAGGAGTTTCTCCAGGTGGGGCATAAATGTATGGAAATACAGATCAGGCTTAGGGTCCACTCACTTTTGCAGGCTTGGTGATCTGCGAAGGTGCCTCACAGAAGAAACAGAATGGATTCTGTGTAGATTTTTTCAACAAACACGTTGAGTTATAGTATGGTACTGAGAATGAGTGCATTGCACATATTTTTAAATGAATAGTGTCCCAAAATATCACTTTCACTGATTATTGTATTTGAAAGTAATAAGGCTTATAGAAAACAAGAAAATGAGAATAGTTAAGATTCTTATTTTAAGGGTGACCCTGCACCTGGGTTCTTCCTCTAGAGCTGGCTTGGTAGGTGGCAATTCCTATGTAGTGTGTGCATTTCTTGAGCACTTCTGGTGGAGAGAAAGCCTCAAGGTAAAGAGGCTACCACTCCCCAGGGCACTAAAGTTTACATATCAAAAACTGAAACCACAGCCTCCTAAAACAATTCAGTTGCTACCTTAATTGAATTATACAAATTGATGCTTCTGCATATCTATTAGCAGCACCTATTTAGCAGTTGTGTGCCACGGAGAGAAGCACTTGTAAAAGTATTTGAATGAGAATAATCTTGATGGGGTCTATAGATTCAGTTTTGTAGCTTAGATAAACATTTATCTGCACTTCTTTAGAATAATGAAGCCCACTATTCAGTAGAGAGCCATTGGCAGGATTGCTTTGCTAAGTTTGCACATTTTTATGCAACTTGGTAGGTCCTGGAAAGTATGTTTTTCTCAAGGTCACGACGTTGTTGACATGAAAAGCTTTCTTCAGTCTCCAACTCTCCGACCTTTCTCATGCAGGACATGGAGAAGGAGGTCAGTAACGCCCTGGGCCACGGCCCGCAGGATGAGATCCTGAGCAGCGCCTTCAAGTTGCGAATCACTCGAGGAGACATCCAGACCTTAAAGAACTATCACTGGCTTAATGACGAAGTAAGCTGTCTTCCTCCCCTCGCCACAACCAAAGCCACATGTCACATGCACTCTCGGGGGCCGCAAGGTCTTAGTCCATCCCTGCTGCTATGACAAAACACCACAGATGAGGCGGTGATTTCTGGGCAATGGAAATTCATTGTTCCCTTCCCTGGGAGCCTGTGGTGATGGAAGGGGGTGCAGGGACCTCACATGCAGCACAAGGGTGCCTAGGACCCTCACAGTCTCCCTTCAGGCTCTTTTATGAGGACCCCATCATCTCCTTGAGGGTGGCGCCCTCGAAGCCAAATGCTTTCCAGAGGCGCCAGACTTAGTCCTCCCCAGGCCACTTAGTCCTCCCCAGGCCAGTCCACGCCAGCAGGCGCGTGTCGGAAGGAAGGACACGCGTTCAAACCACAGGAAGTAATGACTACAGGAAGTCACCTCACTGGTTACCTCACCTCGTGTTTAGCAGAAGCTGCGGCTTCGTCCTTCTTGCCATTTCCCAGCTGCTCAGCCTCTGCTGTTTCTCCCTGTGCCTTTCTTGCCCCTCTCCCAGTGCTGTTACCTAAGTCATTGTTTCAAAATTAGAATGTTTCATTTCACATTGTAAACATAATATACTTACTGCAGGAAATTTGGAAGGTGCAGGGAAGGTGAGTTACTGTTAAAAGTGCTGCAAATGTTTTGGTGTGTCTCTTTCCAGTGAATATTTTTAAACCGAGGAATAATTTCTGTGTAGTGAGATTCACTGGTAGTTAATCTTCCGTGTCTTCTGTGTGGTACAGCTGCACAGACCGCTCCATTATTTCAGACTTCTTGGCTCTTGGGTGTTTGGCTCCTTTTTTGCTTCTCTTTGGTGGTCGTACTGGTGCCTGAGCCCAGGGCCTGTGCCCCTCGCATGGGAGGTGGGCACTGTGGCCCTGAGCCGAACCCCTTTCCCGCCACCTCCATCCACCTTACTCTTACCCATCCGCACTCCTCAGTGTTTCTGTCCTCTTCCGTGTCTGGTCCTTTTATTTCCATTTTTAGTTCCTGCTCATCCCTAAGCATCTCACTTCCTCCTAACTCACAGAAGTTTAATTTGGGTGCTGTGTTCACCACATTCCAACCTTTACTTTCTTGGTATTTTACAGGTCATTAATTTTTACATGAATCTTCTAGTGGAAAGAAATAAAAAGCAAGGCTACCCAGCACTTCACGCATTCAGTACTTTCTTCTACCCCAAATTAAAGTCGGGGGGTTACCAAGCCGTGAAAAGATGGACCAAAGGGGTAAATCTCTTTGAGCAAGAGCTGATTCTGGTGCCGATTCATCGGAAGGTGCACTGGAGCCTTGTGGTGAGTCGAGGGGCCCGACAGCGCAGGGGGCCAGGCTGGGTCACTCAGGCCACAGGAAGGTGGCTCCATGCTCCAGGGGCTTTCCTTTAGAGCCAGAGAGTTTTTGTTGTTGTCGTTTTTGGTTTTTGTTTTATTTAGCTTGTTTATAAAATGGTTCAGATTTGTTATAGAAAAATGAAGGTGAAACAGAAAACTAAAATCTCTCACCACAGTGGGAGGACTACTGATGGTTTGGTGAAAATTTTTCTAGACTTTATCTAGGAATGGAAATTATACACATCATCTGTGACTTTCTGTAACTTTTTCTTAAAACTAAAAAATGTGTTGGGGCTGGGGGTTTAGCTCAGTGGCACAAGTGCCTGCCTAGCAAGTGCATGGTCATGAGTTTGATCCCCAATACCAAAAAAAAAGTATGTTTAAATCATGTTTTTCTTTTCAAAAATGAAATTGTTATTCCTATTAATGCATAAGGTCTTTCTCTTTCTGGATGCTATTATTTTTCTATTATAGGTGATGGACCTAAGAAAAAAGTGTCTTAAGTATCTGGATTCTATGGGACAGAAAGGCCACAGGATCTGTGAGATTCTCCTGTAAGTATGGTTGAAACTGTCACTGTGGTCTCACTGTACCTGCGGGAGGTGATCTCTTTTAGCCATAGGAGGCTCTAGCTGACAGTCTTACTATACAGCTAAAGCTGTCTCCTCAGGGGTTTAGGACTTTTGGGGGTTTTTATTTGTTTTTGTTTTGTTTGGTACCAAGGGATTGAACTCATGACCTCTCACTTGCCAGGTGGGTGCTTATGCCACTGAGCTAAATCCCTAGCCCGGTTTAGGACTTTTGAATCCATCTTTTTGTTTAAAAATAACCTAATATATGATCTCAACTGAGAAGCCTCACTTAGGATCATCATTGAAATTGTTTGCGAG